>JAHLSL010000036.1:1450142-1486731 GCA_025920805.1 Petroica traversi | reverse complement strand
TTCCTTCCAAAATTCCTTCCAAAATTCCTTCCTTCCGAAATTCCTTCCTTCCTTCCGAAATTCCTTCCTTCCGAAATTCCTTCCTTCCGAAATTCCTTCCAAAATTCCTTTCTTCCTTCATCCCTGCTGCTCCTCACCCAGCATCAGCAGTGACTCTGCAGCTCTGCTGAAGGATCCTTTGCTCCTGCTGATAATACCCATTGTTGTTCAGTGAGAAGGCAATGTGCTGCTATGAGCTACTTGGGTTTCATTCTTGCTATTCAGCACCATAAATTACAGTATTTTATGGCCACTGTAAAAGGTGTGATTTGAACCAATTATGCATTCTGCTCTAAATCCCCAAACTTTGGAGAAGCATGTAATTATGGAAAGTCATTTCCACTGGGTCAATACTCTTTTATCTCTTCACAGAGAACACCAGGACATGTGTATGAAGTTTATAAGCATCATTTTCAACTAGACTTATTAAAGCTGTTTATTAATGAGAATGTTTTCCTTTTCAGAGCACAAAACTTGCCATGTGTGAGTAGCATAGAGAATTTCCCAGCTTCTGCACAAGCTCTTTGCTTTATTCTGAATGGCAATTAAATGGAGGTGTTAGGACAGAAGGAATGGAAATAGAGGTTTGACAAAATTTGGAAATTAAATCTATAATTTTAAAAAAAACCCCTCATAAACAACAATTTCAGCATTTCTGTAACTCCCTTGGTTTCACTTAGTGTCAGACACTAAGGATCTCTTGGAACGAGATTTAGCTCTTTAAAATGTAGTAGGTTATCACCCAGCTTTCTGTATTTTTATAGGACTTTGTGTAATCTTTTTCATACAGATTTTTTAATTATTAAATATGCAGGGAACCGAATGCCTACTTTTCCTTGTGAAGCCAGTGTTTGAGTTTCACCTCTCTGTTGAGTTCGATTTGTTGTAACTTAGATTTTCTAACAGTTGTTAGAGGATCCAGACGATTTGAAAACCATTTTCCTAAAGGTGTTAGGATCGAGTTTCTTTCTTTCCTTATGTTAATCTCAGATTTGCTGCATAAAGCAGGATATCAGTGTCCCCAGAGTAAATGTTGATTTGCTCTGTAAGTAATGAGAAGTGATGTCACACACGTGGCTCAGCAGGGTCAGGTGGCAGTGAACACCCCAGTGATGGGTGGTGGTGTCTCAATATCTGCCTTTGGAGCTGCAAAATTGCATCAGTATCCAAAATTAAACTAAGTTTAATTGTTGTCTGACTGTATCCCATTGAGACTGTGATGGATTAGGCCAAACCACAGTAATTTCAGGACTGTTCATGAACTTCCAACATGTAAAAGGATAGGAAAAGTTGATTATTCAAACTAAACTCTGTCAGAAAGCAACAGTTTATTCCATTAAACACACTGTTGGCTAATAGATTTGATTCCCTTTCCTACACGTGTGATGGGCTTTTTTAACTAACAGTTTTCATTGTTGGCAAGCAATGGAAGAGAAAACTGAACGTAAAATGTGGGGTTTAAAACACAAGATACACAATTTTTAAGGGCTTTTCTATATGGGAATGATTGCAGAATGCAGAGTGCAGTAAAGAATTTGGCTGGGTGCGTTTGGAATCTGTGTGGCTGTGACAAGCACAGGGAGCAAAGATCTGGTGTTGTGTCTGAGACTCAACACACGAGGTGCCAGGTCCAATTAACAGCCTGATGGTGGCAAATCCATTATCCTTGGAAAGAGAGGCCACCACCAGGAGACATTAATTCAATGTGACACCAACTGGGGTGTTTATATACAGCTAATTGCAATGTCAGACATTCTGCTCTAATTGAGTTTAATTGTGGCAAAATTGGAGTTAATTAAAAGTTAATGGTATAGAGCACATCGTGTTATTATAAACTATGGGTATGTGTTTCATATCCTTATTGTTGTTGTTGAAATGGTGCTTTCAATTACTGTGCCTCGTATTGGCACTTTGGAAAGGGGCTGTAATTGTTTGGGCATCACTGGAAGTTTTTGTTCCGATGAGGCCTGAAGGATGGGTTTATTTAAAAAGGCTTGACAAAGTTTAGCTTGGTTCATTACATCATAAAATAAACATCACGTGGGATGTCTGTACCCACCTCGTTAAACACAGGATGCAGAGTGCTGGTAAAACTAGAGGAGAGAATTCTAATTGAGTTCAGGAGAATGATGGTGGTTTGGGCATTGTCCATCATGATTTGGGTAAGGAAACCTCCATTTTCTCATCTTTTTCTCATTGTGTCCAATTCCCGCTTTGTCTGTGAGCGTCTCTGATGAGTCTCCTGGTTGTGCGATTTTCCCCAGGCCCTCTTTGCTTTCTTCTTTCTCTGCACTTTTTTTTTGCTCCTGTTTACATTATATTATATATATTCCAATTATTTATTAACTGACAGCTCCTGATCTCTCTCTTGATGAAGTTTTATATCAAAACCTTTCTGCTTGACGTGTCCTCCTGGATATCTTGCTGGTAATTCAGAAATATTCCTTGCATTTTCCCAGTTTCCTGTCAGTTTAGGCAGCACAACCACTCCTGTATCAGTCAGCCCAGTACTGGGTTGGTTTTCTTGGTTTCCTCACATAGTTTTTCCTTCATGTGCTTATTTGGAACTGCCCAAATACTAAAAATGCAGTGGTGTGAAATGCAAGAGCTGTGGCTCCAAGTACAGCCCTGGTTCATACTAGACAGGTAAAAGGTGTTATAAACATATTGATTAATAAATAATGCTGTGTTTCAAAAGGCTCCTTGTGTGGGGAAGGTGATGCAGCAAAATTCCTGATTTTCTCCTGTGGGCCAGCAGTTTCCTCAGCCCTTTATTCTGTGAAGCTCAAAAGTCTGGGAAAGCCAGAAAGTTTCAGTAACAGCAGAGTCACATTATCCCAAAAAGAGGAAATTTGGTTCCGGAGCTGCCTAGCAGATTTTTTTCTTCTCAAATATTCTTTATTATTTCTTTTTTCTGAAGTAAATTGCTATCCCTGTGGAAAACAATTAGGAATTTTTATTTTCAGAAAATACCAGTGATATATACTGGTGGTGCAGATTTGAACTGACACTGAGGCAGATTACTCTGCACAACCTAATATCCAGTTTTTCAGGGAAAAATAATTATTAATGCTTTGTTTGTGTACCTGATGGGGGTAAATACCAAAGATATTAAAGGCGCAAAGGGCTGATCCAATATGGTCCCTGCTCTAGAATTTCTTTCCCTATTCCAAAATTTAGTTCAACTTTGACTTAAATACCAAGTAATTACAGAAAAATATGCCTTTAACAAGCCATTTTCAGGAAAATATCAAGGAGTCTGAAGAGGAAGAAAGGCATTCAAAGCTTCTGAGTGCTGTAATAAATAGAATATCTCTTGTTAGAGAAAGGAAAATGCTTGATACTTTAATGTTCATTACAACATTGGAGAATATCAACGTGACTCTGTTCACCATGAACGGAATCTGTCAGAGAGATGGAGTAATGGACCACCAAAAAATAGAACTCTGTGAATTCTGCCATTGTGCTTTTATTGATGAAAAGTGGAAATACTTGATAATCCTTGCAGTGGAATTCTACTGTAGTAACAGGTACTTATTTTTCCTCTTTCCTTCTCCTCTCACCCTCAGAACGACTCGAAACTTGTATTTTTCATGGTTATAAAGGAAATCTATAATAATTTTTCTCAGAAAAAAAATTTATGAGTGTAATTCTCTTTTGCAGTGAAATAGATATGAACATTCTTCTCATTTCTGTATTTTTCAGAATATTCATTTATTGCATTTTCTGGCTTTAACTTCTGCCCAAGTGTGATCGTTACCAGAATAGCTCCTTGTGAGGAGGAAACAAGAATGAAAGCAGATGGGATGTGAAATATACTTAGATGCTATGGGCTCAGAAAGAAAAAAACTTTCAAAAGTTTCATAAATTAAATCCCCAGCTCTTTGATGTTAAGATTAAACCAGGTGGTCTACAACAAGCTCGCAGTAATATCCAAGCTGCCAATAAATCCCGTATGGGAAGATCTCCAGTGAACTTCAAGAGAATGAGGCAATTTCTTGGCTCTCGTCTGATGGAGCAGAGTGGTGGAAGAGGAGGTTGATGAGAAGTTCCCATGTTTTTCCATCTGCTTCCTCCAAGCACTAAAAGTTTCCGTTTTGCCACATTTTGGGACTCTCTGAAGTCCTGAGGCTTTTCAGCTCCTCTGGCTCCACCTCCCTTTTTCAGAGAATGCAACAGGAAAAAAAAATGACAATAATTTGGATTTTGATTTGGTTTTGTTTCTCTGGTTTAGTAACTTATTTTTTAATTGGGTGGAAAGTTCTCGTATGGGTCATTTATATCAGAGATTGTGAGAGAGAGGAATGGTCTCAGGAGCAGAGTGGCTCCTGCTGTGCCAGCCAAGCAGGGGGATCCTGCTGGGAAATGGTGGCTTGGGAAATTGTCCTTTTTCTCCTATGTTTTGGCTTTTGCAATTCTCATTTAGTTGGAGCCTCAGCCACAGCGAACCTCTCCTTGCAATCTTGCATGTTATTATTACTCATTCAGTAGAAATGCACAACAGCATGAAAACAGAATTGTCTTTTTGAAATTGATTTGGATTGGTTTTTTTTTCTTTTGTCCAACCTATTCCAAGTCCTTTATAAGATATTAGTAACACAAATAATAATCCTTGAACTCAGCTTGCTTTTTTTTTTTTTTTTTCTGTCTGTGTTTCTCAAAGGAGAAGCAATTAAGGAGAGATGAAAGAATTTTCTAGAATAAACATGATGTTGGTTTTGCATTGCCATGCCAAACCTGGTATTGGTTTTCTTCTGAACTCTACTGTCTTCTATTTCTGTGTGTTCAAATTTATTTAAAAAAATTAAATAAAATACTCCCTGGGATCAAAGAGCCTTACTTTTGATCCAGAGAGGTTAAGATAAATTGTCCTCAGGGAGTTGTGAAGTAGGAGTAGGCAGTAAATTACCTGAATAGTCTTTTTGGTTAAATATTTACAAAAACTTAAAAAAAGACCTAACCCTCTACCCTGCCCAACACCCCCTCTCCCTCAAAAAACCCTCAGAGCAACAAAAGAAAGCCCCAAACAAACAAAGAATTACAGCTTTTCTAAAGGCCCATTTTACACCCATGGGGAACCGAATTTCAGTGCCATTGGTAGATGGAAGTGCATTTCCCTCTGCAGAGGAGGAAGAAGTTTCTGTAGTTGTTTTCTGAGTGTCCTGAACTTCAATTTAATCTGAATTAACACCATAATATCATTAATAGAGGATGTCCAGGGAAATTGCCCTGGGGATTTTGTCCCTGTGGCTGGCAGTTGATGTCCGTGTGGCAGAACATCAGATATTCCTGAAAGAGAAGACATTCCTTGGCCAGGGAAGATGCATTGATGCCTTCTTAATGACAAGTTTAAATGAAAACCCAGACTTTTAAAATGCACTGTCTGAAAAATGATCCTGTGCAGGAAATGCACAAGGTTATTGATTAAATTAAGTTCCTTTCAACTGATATGTTAGTAACAAGGATCAAAAGTTTATGAAGATCCAGTTCAGCTCCTTACAAATTTCAAAAAATATCTTCTTTATTGTGTGCTAAATCAATCTAAGTAATTTCCTTAATAATTCATCCTCATTATCTTTCATAGAATTGAAATTCAATTTTGGCTTTAATCTCCACTAAAAAAAAAGTTTTGAAATTCCCAAATCTTCTGCAGAAGAGAGCTGCTATCTCTGCATTGTTTTGCTTTTTTATTACCTAAAACAGCAAAAGAATGTTTCACCTTTGGAGTGGGACTCTGCAATGGAAGGCTTGAACTGAGGGCTCCCATTTTTGTTTTGTGAGGCAGCTGGAGCCTGACGCCCCAACATTTCCACCACTGCTGAAATCCCAGGTTAGAACTTTGCAGCTTTTGAGAAAACAAACTTTGACAGTAATCAGCTTATTCTTTCAGCTTGGGGATTTTCGTTGTTGTGCTCTTGTTTGGAAGTCCTGGTGAGCTCTCTCTCAGTCTTAATCTGTAATTTTTTCTTTTTATCTTGAAAATAATCCATACTGTGATACAAAATCACTTATTTTGTGCACGTGCGAAGATCCATCTCAGCCAGGCTGATCCTTTGGACCAAAGCTAACAGGTTTAAGATCATTAAGTAACCTCATTAACCAGCTGAGCCTTTGTGGAAGCTGCACACTGGATATCTTTCACTGGAAGGGAATTTGGTACAAACAAAATGTAAATAAAGAGTGACTGAAGAGTTTTCCACACCTTTTTGGAAGGGTGGTTGTACCTTTGGAAGGGAGAAGTGAAGCAAAGTTCAAGGTGTGGATTAAGTCACTGACATAAAAACTCCAGGTATTCTTATCAAATAGATAGAGATAAGAAGTTGAGTAATTTATTCTTAGGAAAAAAGTTTACATTTCAAATTTTATCTAGTGGAAAATTATAAAAGCTGTATTTGCATGATCTATACTAAATTCTTTGTTTAGGACTTTTTATTTCCTACTATTGTCTTTGTATTTTTAAGCAGGAAACAATGTGAGAATTTTCTGTGGGTTCTGCTTTTTCCCTTTTTCTAATCTTATCAACTAATTTGAAAGCATTTGAAGTCTGCCACTGTGAGTGATTTTTGCTTTCTTTTCTTTTGAATGGTTCCTTTTTATTATTTTGCTAATCAGTACCAAAACCTTACATTAAAACAAAATAGACATGCATATGTATATAGTTGTATGAACAGATACATATTTTAGAATGGAAATTAAATAAGAAATTGCAATTTTTTTTGTGATCCTGTATGACATCAGCAAGGATAGCAAGGACTTTGATATACACCATAACTCAAAATGAAACCCCTGCATGTGACAGAGTTAATGTGAAGGATAAATAAATTAAGTATTAATTATTTCTGCAATTGCTTCTATTGCACTTCTTACCTGAAATCTGCTTTAAAAAGTCACCAATGCAAGACAGAACCAGAACCAAAGTTTCCTGAGAAAAGACTCGGGAATGAGTCTGCACCAAAAATTTGTTTATTTCTCTTAAAATTTGCTCATAATAGCCCATTCTTGCTCAGATTTCTGTTACTGTTATCATTGTTCTGACCTTTAATTTGCTCAAACTGCCATTATTTGCAGTCAGAGTAAAATCATGAAGTGTCAGTGGGTGTTTCTGATTTAAATAACTGAAGGTGTGCAACTCTACCTCGTACCTTACTGGGACCTCCAGTTACATCCTCCAAATTACCAAACCAGCAACTCAGCCCTCATTAATTAGAGGTAACGAGCTGAACAACTTCCCACTGGAAAAGGCTTTAATAAATGCTGTTGCCTCAGGAGCAGCCATGATATGGAAAATTGTGGTTGTGGAACTCCTAAATTTTGTTATAAAAGGGACAAGAGATTTAATAATCTGTAAGAAGATGAATGCTCCTGCAAAAATTTTAGAGGGATTCAGTGGAACTGAAGAGGTGGCAGTCTTAATTCTCAATTGTATCTCAAAGAGTGGTGATTTAGTGCATTGTTAAAAAGATATTCATCTTGTGTTACTTTTAAAGATTAATTTCATCTTTCTAATTTTTGTTGTTCATGGCCACAGTTAATGTGCTGGCAAGGAACAATCTTATCAAAGCAGGAAATATTAAATAGCCTTTAAATCTTAGGTCGGGAGAAACACTTTTCAGATGTCATGGGTCTTTGTATTAAATTATTTTCTTATTTATACATAGGAGAAAATATTGTTTTTTAACAAATGTTGATTTAACTCATTTTCCTCTAATGGTCACCTGCAGTTATTTTGCATATTTTCTTTACTGATAAAGGATAAAGCCTTGAGTGGAGAGGAAGGTGTAAAGCTTTAAATTCTTTGTTTTTCGGAGCAATGTCATGTTCCTGTTGAAACAATTTTCTCTCAGTGAGGAAAATCTCACGGGGATGTGTCTGGCCACACACAGACCAGAAATGAGGTGCACACACAGGTTTATGTCATGTACACAAATCAGTTCTGTGTTTACTCAGATAAGGAGAACTCCAAGTTTCAGGTTCTAGCTCAATGGGAATAAAGATATTTTACAATAAAGGCTGGATTTAATTGTACAATGCACTTTTGAGCTGTTTTGATGCCGGCAGCAGAACGGGTGTAGCACAGTTTAAAAGTCTTTAATCAGGGCATGTGGCTGGTGTTGTGGAACTCTGGAAGAAACAACTCATCCCTCAGCCTGTTTCCCTGGCTGTCAATCTAGCAACATGTTTATTTCACAAAGACAAGCAGCACCTTTTCATAATATATATTTCAACTAGAACTGAGTGCTGTTCCTTAGCAACAGGAGCTGGTGATCCTGAGATGAGCCACAGCACGTACGGGCTCAGGAGCCACAGTGCTGCCATTAGCAGGGAGCTCCAGACAGAAAAATTGCTTTTTTATGGCTAATTTCTTCAAAAATTCTTATTACTTTTACCTGGGAGAGTGGAGGACCGCTCATCCCCCCCCTGAAAATACTGGCAAAAAAAATTTAAACTTTTCCCGCTTGTTGAGTAGGCTAAATCAACTTGAAGTGCACACAAAACCACGTGGGATAAATGTGACCTGACTGTAAAGCAGATGTGTTTTATGAATAGAACCTTGAGAAGTAATTACTCACAGCTTGTTTTAGACAGACCTACTTTCCTTCACTCTGGAAGGAAAATGTGCTTGTGTGTCGTGCTGGAACAAGGGCTTTGAGTGCTGCTGATATTAAAGAACTTTAAAGAAAGTTGAGCACTTTCTGACAGGGGCATATTCATAGATTCCTGGTTTTGCTCTGTAGCTAATAAGGGAAAGGCAGTTTTGGGGAAAAAAATGCTGAAAAAGATAAACTAGTCCAGTCTTGTGGCTCTCCCCCTCCAGAATTTCCCATCCTGGATCCAGATTTAACAATTTTTGTTCTTTTTGAAGTGTTCCTTACTGTTTGAATACAGGCCTTTGACATCAGTGGTGTTCATTTCAATTAATCTATACTAAGCCTGTGTAAAAGACTTCAGAAAATTAAATATAGGTCATACAAAGTGTATTTCCACGGGGGTTTTTTATAGAACAGAAGGTTCCATGAAATTATGTGAAATGTATGTTTATATCAGTTACCTTTTGAATGTCCAAAATGCCATGGGAGAGGTGATAAAAATCCCAAATTTGTACCTTGAGAACTGGAACTGGTTCCAGTTACTGCTTGTTCCTGTGACTATACAAGTTAAACACATCCCTGGGCATATTCCCATGTTTTCATGGAGTTTAAGTTAGCAAATATTTTAGAAAAATAATACAAAAGGAGAGAGAAAATTACAAAAACAAGGGAGACTTTTCTTGGCTTTTCTGATCTTTGGATTGTCTTCCAAACATCTCTGAGCTGAGAGAGGAACCCATGCATGATTAATGTTAAGAGAGATGAACATGGTTGTTCATCTTGAGTTTTGTTTCCTCTATTCATGTCAAAATCTGTAAAATACAGAAAAACAATTTTTGACCAAAGAATTATTTAATGTTTTTCATATCAGCCTAAAGGAAGAGGTTACCAGAATCAGAATTTCCTCTTTTACTGTTCAATTACTTGTGACTGTTTGGACAGACCTTCAGCTTTGCTTGAGCCCAGTTTGCTGAGCATAAATATATGCTTTAAATATTCAGCTGGTTAATTTCCAATACTATCTATTAATATTTTGTAAATAATAGCTCTTCATTAATGGGACAATGATACTCGATATGGTGGTTAATAGAAGATAACAGGATCCATTTGTAATTAAATAACCCCAGTGAAGTGAGAGCACTAAACAATCAAAGGGTCAACTGTGGAATGTTAACAAGTAGTGCATTACACATTATAGTCATTACAGCAGTAATTACCATTTAGTGATACATTTGTAATGTTAAAAGTGTATTCACCAGCAGCATCCTTTATTGAAAACTCACCGAATTAATGGAGACAGCAAATGCCTGGTGTATATTCTTTTTATTAAAAAAAAATCCTTATTTTCTGCTCTTCGGTTCCATGCACTAAACTTTTGCTAAATGTTCCCCCACGATGAATTTCACTGCAAGATGCAAAGTGCTGCCTAAAGGTGTTTTGTGTATTTGTGCAAAGGCTGGAACTGCGAAGGGCAGTGCCATGGAATATGAAGAGCCTTGCCATCTGTTTGGGAGAAGATGTGAGGTGTGCCTGTAGTCAAGGCTGAGTGCTCTGGAGTGGGAGGGAAGTTTTTATATTTACATTCCATATGGTCCAAGCAAAAGATGGCAAACAGAGCATTTCCAGATGGCACCCACAAGGTAAAATCCTGCACTCCAGGTTCCTTCCTGCTTTCAGTGAGTGCAATTAGCTTCTTGTCTCAGCCATTAATTTCTCTTAATTCTGGAAAGGCTCACAACATTTGCATTTTACTTTTAACGCCTTTGACAAATTCTCTGAATTTGCAAAATCCCATCCATAGGTCAGAAATTCACCAAGACTGTCAGAGGTAAAAAGGAGCTGAGGTGACAAGAGCAAAGTCTCAGAAAGATTCATTGGACACAGTGGCCAGAATGTGTTGAAAATTTGTTGGTTTATTTCTTGAAATGCAACATGAATGAAACCATCCTGTTTTTATTAATGAAGCAGAGAACAATGTCACTTTGTGTTTTGCTGTTTCTCTCTGCCAAAGGGGACAGAAAGTACAGAAAGAGAGAAAACACCACCAAAATTATTATAACATAGGGAATGATCTGAGTGGGGCCTTCTTGTGCTGCTGTCTTCCCATCCTTTAATTATTGCTTTTCTTCCATGATGTCCAATCTCAGACTTCTTTTTGCCGATCATTAGATCTTGAAAGTTGTGCCAGCTCTGACTCTCTGAAGCTGTGCTAAAGGGATGTGACCTCCAGGTCCTCTTCAGCTCCCTGATCACCCCTAAGAGTGTTTTTCTTACTGCCTTCAGGGCTTCCTGCAGGGATGAGGAAACACCAGAGTGGGGATCTATCAGGAAAACCTCTCCAGGAGTTTTTCACAGGACTTCACTGACAGAATCACTTTATGATTCACTCTTCCCAATTTAGCTCATGGCACAGTGGCCATGCTGTGCCTCATAGGTTGATTCTCAGAGATTACTCCGAAGTTAGGCCCAGAGATTGTATCTTAATTTGAAATAAAAATACTGTTATGCCTTTCTTGTATTCACAAACGCATTTCTATATTGAGATTTTGGGCATATGGAGCAGGGCCTGTCTCTAACCACGTAGCTTGGTTTACATGCTCCTCGTCGCAGTAAGGATCCTGAGTTATACCCACTACTACCATAATAGAAATTATAAGAGCAATAAGGTGAATAATGTGAAAATAGGGAGCAGAGATTTTAGTCAGCACTCTTAAAAAATGATGTCTTTCACGTTTTTAAATTCCGTGCTGACAGTTTACCGAAGGAACAAGGGCAATTTACATTTTAAAGCTTAGTTTACAAAATTGGTTTAGCTTATTAAGAAACTTATGGCTGGGTTTTACAAATTTGTCCCTTCTCCCTGCCTATTCCTCCCTCTGTCCTGTTCATTTTTAATCTCTGCACATATGCATGGCATTCCTATGCCAGTAGCAGAGAAAACTGCTCTTAAATTCCTCATTACATTGGTACCTTGACACAGCCTTATCCTGCAACCTGTGGAAGAGATTTCACTGATTTTAGACTTATTTGTCAGTGCCCATTACCAAGCAGCCTACAGGAGTGCAGCTGCAGACAAATCAAATTTATACCCACTTCATTTTCCAACAGCATAATTGAGAATTCCATTTAATCTCAGTATATTCAGCGCTGACTTTTACATCTTCCTGAAGCTTCCAATCTCATCAAAGATTTACATGGTGTGTTACCTTCTTTTCCTCTCACTTTTTTTTTTGTCAGCTAATGGCTATTCATAATGCACATTTTATATGAAAAATTGTACCATTATTATCCTTTTCTCCTGGACAATTTGAAAAACAGGAAGGCAAAATGAGCATTAAAAGCTTGAATTCCAACTTGCTCAGAGATAAAGCTCAGTGTTTAGATTCTTCTGTGGGCAGCTTTCATTCCAGCTTATTCAGGAGGCATAAATTAAGCCCTCTTCTCATAACAGCCATTTTCAATTCGGGTTCCATCTCCATGAAGGACAAACAGCTTTATGTATGAGGTTTCCTGCAAAGCTGCTCTTCAGACAGGATGCAAACATTTCATAGCACAGGCTCATGTCATCCTGAGAGGGAGCAAGGTCGGCAAGAGCCACCATCCAGGCTGAGCTGATTTTGGAGCTGCAGCTGGGGAGGAGCTGCAGAGACTCTGAGGGACACAGGCTGGACAGTGGATTTGACCTGAGGTGCCTCTTTGACTTTTAGTTTAGGGAAAGGAATTCTCCAGTGGCCTCTGATCGTTTTGTTTCAGATTGTGCAATGGGCTTGGAGGTGACGATTTGAACTCACTGGAGTGAAAGCCTGGAGAAAAGGAGGCTCAGAGGTGACCTTAGCACTCTCCACAACTTCTTGAAGGGTGGTTGTCAGGTGGGGGTTGGTCGCTTTCTCCAGGCAACATCTGACAGAATGAGAGAACTCAGTCTTAAGATAAATCAGGAGAAATATAGGTTGGATATCAGGAAAAAGATTTTTATGGAAAGAGTGGTTAAATACTGGAATTGTCTGCCTGGGGAGGTGGTGGAGTCACCATCCCTGGATGTGTTTAATAACAGATTGGATGTGGCACTCGGTGCTGTTGTTTAGTTCAGGTGTTAAGGAATGGGTTGGACTCAATTATCTGAAAGGTCTCTTCCAACCTGGTGATTCTGTGATCCTGTGAGAGCAAACTGCAAACCATGCTCAGGACTCACCCTTCATCCTCGAGCTCCTCATCTGAGGGGAGCAGGAGTGCAGAGTGCAGGAGTCAGCTCCCCCTCGCTGGCTTGGGCTCTGGGGATCTCACCCACCTCTCTGTGCTCCTGCCGCTCGAATCCGAACACCACGGATCACACCCCTGGGAATAATTGTTTGTTCTCTTATTATTCTTACTGCCTGGCAAGCATGGATTCCTTTCATATTATTGAAGGGTTCCATAAAACGCATTAAAATTCCCTTAGGTCTGCAAAGCTGTGCGTGAAGTTTTCCTACAATTATGCGAGAACTGCAAAGGTGATGACCACCTGTGCAGTAATTCAGCCTTTTCAAAAGTATTAAATAGGGCATTCATCTCTCCTGGGTTTCAAAAGCAGCCTGTTTTCAGGAGGGAGATTTTTCTTCTGGTATTAAAAGGGTCATACTTTATCTGAAGCAGAAAGTAAACAGTTAATGTATTGCTGTTTATGTTCTTTTTATGTGTGCGTGTGAATGTTTGTGCTGCTCTCCCTAATAGGAAGTCAAGGAAGTTGTTTGGGCATATAGGTTTCCTGTCAAATATACAAGACAAGTGATCATCAGAAAATAAGGCAAAACGGAGTATAAAAATGAATAAGCGGTAAAAAATGGGGTTTTGTTAGTCAGAAACCTTGCAATGCATGAAAATGATTTCACTGAATGTTTGAGTCCTCCTTTCTTTCCACTTGCCCATTTTTCATTTTTTTGCTAGATTGATCTGCAGAAACTCAGGTGAGGGAACTGGAGGGAAGTTAAGGACCGAGAAGTTATAAAAGCAAGCTTTCAGGATTTATTTTATTTGACAATATGATGAGCTTCTGCACTTGGTGTTGAAAACAGTGAGTAACAGTGGGGATTCTGCAGTTGTCAATAACTCTTTGAGCAGCAGGATTGTTCCTGATTACAGTGTGCTTTGCCAGCCCTGGAATGAGGCTGATGAAGCACAAATCCTGGCCCAGGTCACCTCTGGCCTTTGCTGCTGTGTCCCATTCTGGGAGGAACCTGCACTGGGACAGAGCCAAATGCTCCTCTGAACAAAGTTCTCTGACACTTGCAAGTCTCCAAAATAATTTTAAATTCAGATCCTCCAATGAAATGCAAATGTTCAGCTGGCAGAAAATCAGTGCATGATGCCACTGAATTCTAGGAATTGGTAACAAATCTAATTTTGTTACCAATTTTGCAGTCTGGTATGGTTGCCCTGCCTTCTAACAGTTACATGCAGGGTCCATATCCTTACATGAGGTGTGTGTAGTAACAGCTCTGATGTCCATGAAAAATCATAGCTTTTCTAAACTTAGAAGGTTAAACGTTAGGAAATTGAGTGAAGGCATTGTTTTTTGCTGTCAGTTTTTACTGAATTGTTAAAAATAAAGACAGTGTTTTAGAGCTGAGTTTTTAACACTGGGTTTGCTCATGGGCTGTAGGAAGTGGTAAAGTGGTTCCACACGATGATCAATTGTTTAAGTAGCTTGAATTTCAACAGCGCTTAAAACTCTTACTCCCATGATTGACACTAATGATTCTGAAAGAGACACTATATTCTGTCGAGTGAGTAATTTGTTTTTTTAAAGAATTGCTTGAATACCTGTTTACGCCGTCGACTGTAACAGTGGGGGTGACATTATGATGATACAGCCAATAATACTTTTTTTTTTAAGTATCTGAAATACTTGCCTACAAAATCTGTCATGCTGGCTGTGAGGAAATGGATATTCATGTGCTTGTAAAATTCTGTAAAGTCAAAGCTGTGGTTTTGGTGTAGCTGCCTCTAGCTTTTAATGATCAAAGCTGTCAGTACCTTAAATATTGCCATGAGATCAGCTTCAGTAAACAAGAGATCAGAGTATTATTGCTCATATATTCTATAATATTTGCTCCATTTCATTAACAGTTACTTCTTAAGGAACTATTGGCCAGATCTGAGCCTCTTTGCAACTTGTGGGAGTTTAGGCAAGGGAGCATTGGCCATTGTGGTTGGCAACATTTTGGTCTTGGATATGTTACTCCTCTTTGGAACCAGATCCGTCTAAATAGCACAGAGTAAGCATTACTGGGGAACAGTCCCATGTGTAGTAATATGAGGGGATAGTGCAGAGAGTTCTACTTCCCATCCCTGATCCAGAGAAGCTTTCCATGGCAGAAAACACCAGCCCTGTGTGATGGATTCCCATGGCTTTTGTTCCCCCACCTGGCTCCTGGGGGCTGAACACAGCCAGGTACCCAGGCAGGAGCCCACCCTCTGCAATCTCCAGATTCCCTTTCCTCTCCTTTCCATCTCCCTGGAGGCCTCTGCCAGCCTGGTGAGGATCCAGGCATTGCAAGCACAGAGGATGTCCCTCTGTTTGCATGGCCAATCCTTCAAGGCTGTAAAGTCTCAGCCGCTGGCCAGGGCTCTCCATCCTGTAGGACCGGCAGGATTTTGTGATGCTGCAGAGCATTTCCAGCAGAAATCTGCTCCCAGCGTGAGGCAAAGGTAACTGAGGCTGCCAGAGGGCGTGGGTGATGCAGAAGCGTTGGCCTGCCCAGAGCTCTCAGTGAAGGGTCTACTCTCTGCACAGGGGCTTTGCAGGAAGTCTCTTCATCCTGGGGGCACCAGAGAGGTAGAAAAGGGGTGAAAGACCCCCTCAAGTTTACCTCTTATTTTCTCAGCTTTGCTACTTTCACACTGGATTTCTGCGCTGCCCTAACAAGAGCTGTGCAGGTTTATCAGGGCAAGCCTGTGCCCTCTGCAGTTTTCAGGAGAGGAGCTTTGCTCCCCTGTGTCCCACGAGGTGCAGGTGGCACTCTGAGGGCACTCGTGGCTCCTCACTCTGTCCCCTTGATGCTCATTCCCATCATTCAGGTAATGGAAGCAATAAAGAGGGACGAGTTACATAAGGCCCTTACTTGGGATTAAGGATGTTGAGTGCTTCTTTCTTAGGCACAAACAGCAGGCTCTGCTCAAGCTATGATGCACCAGAAAACCAGATTTGATAAGATTATAGCAACTTCAAGCATCTGCTCCTGGTTGAAGATTTTCAATTTCTGAGTAGTAATCTTTTGTTTAATGTTCTTCGTGTATTAAATCTCCTTAATTCCAGGAACCTTTAATCTGTGTATGTAAGAAGACATTTCTGTTGAAGTGCCAAATGCTTTGTTTGCAAATTTTAAAGTTTCAGGAGTCTGTTAAAAATACCAGGATGTCCTTTGTAGAAGATTATTTAGATCATAGGCTCTATTGACTGGTGGAATTGTGTTTATCTTCACAATGAGAAAAAGCAGGACTTCTAAAGCAGAATAAAGAAAACCACTGGAAAGGAGTCTCCCTCCACTCCAATCTCATTTATTGAAAGAAAATGTATATTAATTAAAAATTTAGACACTTCATTTCTGTTGCAAGGCTCCTTGAAAAAGACAAATTATTTTATACATCTAGTATGTGTTGGAACTGACAGATGAGATTAATATGCTTCTTAAATTACCATTACCAAGGGTCAATTAATAAGTGAACTAACCTTGTGAAAGTCATTCTGAAAGACTAGTTACAGATCTGTAATAGTCCCTGTCAAATCACCCAGAATTGAGAAAATGAGAAAGCTGTCAAATAAATACGATACCTGCTAATTGCATTCTGCATAAGGTAAATGAGCTTTGGTGGCTGTTGGTGGAAGAAACAGGAAATAAATCCAAGAATTGTTACCATTAATAATGTACAAATTTGGAGCAAAATTTACTTGAGGGGACAGGAATGCAGACAAACCTCCCTTGGTAACAGAAAAGTGAAGGTTCTTGGCAGGCAAAGAATAGGGGATATGAAGGTTGATTGAGCATTAGAGAAATATTTCTTGGGCTATTATATGGGTCATTACCTTGGTAAATACAGAATTCACCTGTTTTTGTTTTCCTTTGATGCACCTTTTAATTGGCCTCTGCATCTTTAGAGCTTAATTTTACAAATTGAGATTTCGTTACGACAGGAATTAAACCAACTTATTTGCTGTGTGATGGAAAAGAAGAACCTTGATACCAAGATTCTCTAAAAAATACCCAGCTCCAAACCTGCAGGCTGACCAAGTGCTGTGTCAGTCACTAATCTTAGTTCCTGTCATCAGGTCATAAAACTGCAGCAGATATAAAAGCAAGACTGAAGAAACAGGGTTTGCATTTTTCCAGGAAATACTGAAGGTTTAAAACAAATCCATCGATAAAATCAAATATTTTTGGGTAAAAATTGGATGTTCACAGCTGTTGGAATCTGCAAATGTGTTTTTGCAGTGTCGGTTTCAAGGTTTGCCCATTTCTAGGTTACTGGGTTTTGTCTGTTAAATAATGCAGCAACATCAATTAATGAATAAATATTTTATATAAATATTAAATACCACAACAAAGCCGAAATTAGAGGTATGCTGTGAATCTTGCTAAGGCAGAAAGTAAAAAAATTATTTGTGCTGCCAATCCCAGGTTTGCTGGGGTGGCAGAAGTGGCTGTTTGTGCACCTGCTTTCCAATGGTGTGAGTTTAAGAAACTGGGGTATTTCTAAAATTTAAATAGCAGTCATGCTGTTGGATAGGACAAGCACAGCAGCATGTGCTGCCATGAAGTTTTGAGCTGGAAATTCCATATTCTGAAATTCCATGACTGAAGGGATCAGTCAGCACAGCCACCCAATGTTGGGCTCAAAAGCTAAAGGTGAAATGTGCTCAGCCTTTGATGGGTAATTCTGAGAGATAAATGTGGTTCTGAAAATGAACCTGTTCAGAGAAAAAAGTTTTAAAAAAAGAAAGGAGGTTGCCATATATTTATTCAGTTCTGTTCTCTATGATCTGCTACTGGGTGAAGCAGAACATGTAGCAGAAAAATAAACTTAATGTCACTTTTCTTGTCGGTTGTTTCATTAGTGACAGGATATTTTTATAACATTGAAAATCCTGTTGAGCTCAAGATTTTTCTAGTGAACAATTTCATTTTAGTTAAACTCTTACATGATGTAATTTACCTGCTGACATAGTTTGGTGCTATCACACTCCTGAACATGTCAAGATTTGATGAGCTGTGAATGTTGTGTTTAGTAGTATACATTTTTAAAGGGCTTTTTTCCCAACACTAAACACTCAGTGAATCCTTCTCTGAATTTCTTTATTTTTCTGCAGGAAAATGTTCCTGCTCTACAATTTTGGTTCCTTGCTGAAGAGACAATAAATATCCATGCTTAGTTTTTGACCTCTTAGCAAGAGATGGAGGCCTGATCACTTAAAATACATTTCTTACAAGCATATTTTTCTGTGGTTAACACTTCCAATTTCTCTGAATTGTTCTGTACGAAGCTCATTTGTCTCTTGATAAAAAGCAATTCTTCCTGAGTGGTGTCTGCAGTAAAATCAGGGCATTTGAGTAAATGCAGAGCTGTCTCTGTGTCGGCTGCTCCGTGGGATGGTGTGTGAGAGAACACAGAGTGCCATCTATTGAACACCTGTGGGAGCCAGCAGCCCTGCCTTGGGAAGGAGGGGAGGCACAACCCTTATTAATTAATTAATTAATTAATTAATTTGTTTGTTTGTTTGTTTCTATCCCACTGCTAAATCTCCTTGTAACTCTTTCCCAAGCCCTGCCGCCTCTCCTTTCCCAAGAGCAGCCTGACTGTTTAACCACGTTCCTGCCATGGCCACCCCTCTCCTGCATCCTCCCGTCCCTCTCTGGTGAATATTTGGCACTTTGCTGCCCGTTTGCCAAAGCTGTCACCTTTCCATGCTGATGATGGAAGGGGTGAGAAGCATCATCTCCACCTGCTGGGCTTGCTTACACTCCTCAGGAAAAAGTGAGTTTATTGATCTCCCTCGAGAGCATCAGGGCCAAGAAAATGTTCTTGGGCTTTGTCCTTCAGGGGAATGGTGAACCACTGAGGGATTTACTGCACCAAAAAATAATGTGGAAAATGTGCAGAAAGTTTTATTTAATTGAATTTAACTAAGGCTCTAGGAGTTTTTTGACTCGGGCTGGTTTTGTTTAAAGAACACGAAATGACATGGGAATATTGGTTTGACAGTCACAGATAAACCCTTGGTTGACAGGTTTAGATGCAGCTTTAGCTTTGGAAAGGTAAAAGGTTCTTTTTAGTCAAAACTATATAAACTTGGCAGAACTTGCCATGTTACACTTCACAAACTAAAATACGATGTACCCCGACCTTTCAGTCTACTGATGTGACTAATTATTAAAATATTAAGACCACTGCCTTAAAAGCCAGAGATAAAAGCACATATTTGACTGTTTATAATATTAAATTCCTCTTTCTTTTCATAAAATTTTTATTAATGAGTCCACAAACCTTTGCATCCGAAGTGATCAAAGAAGATGAAGTGACTCTTACTGAAGAATTCATCCCTTATTGCTTTGGAGAGATAGAAGTCTTGGAGTTTTTATTGTTTGAATTTTGTTTAATTAATACACGCAGTTAAGAGATAGTCGTGCAAAGAAAAGAGGAACTATGTAATAATTAATTGTTGAGATGGATGCAATATAAGATAAAGCCTGTGGAGGTTATTCCTGGAGTACTTACATGGCTGATTAATCCCTTTCCACCCTGGCTCTAACTCTGAGTGCCAAATTAAATTCCCTAATTTCAGGTATAGGTGCTGGTTTTTGCCATCATCTGAACATGGTGGTCCATAGAATTATGTTTACCTCCAAGAAATTGAGCATTTTTGTTTTGCCTTCTCTCCCTCCATCTCTTATGGAGCAATATAGCCATTACCTCATGTTTTATTCATGTTCTTAAACCAGGAAAATTTAATTGTAATTAGTTTCTCTTTGTCTGAATTATTGTCTTCCCCGAGTTGTGTTAGGTAATTGCATAAAATTTTTACTACCAACTTTCACTATAAAGAAAATTTCTTTACTACTTTTTATGACCCAGAGGTGGCCAAATTTTCTTTTCCTACCAGGAAGTTGTCTGAATGAAAGATCTGTAAGTCCACTGCCTTTCCTTAGTGTCAACCCACACTTAAAAATCAATAATGAATATTCTCAAGAATTAATCTGATCAATAAATAAATCCAGCAGTGATCAGAATGTCTGAGGTGGGGTAGCAGTCTCTTGGATGGTGCAGTGCCCATGTGAAGCTGGGCATGACGAACAAGTAGAAAAAACATCTGTTGAAACAAATAGGAAAATTCCAAGAGCAACAAATTGGAAATTAAAATGAGATGGCAGGTAATGACTAAATAGCCTGACTTAGGCTTTGAAGATAATTAAGCACTAAAAGATATTCCAGATTTACTTATGAAAAATCTCCAAATTTATGATGTAATTTTATGTGGGCCATTGGCTGGCTGGCTGCAAAGTGAAAATAGACATTTATATGCAGAGAAGGAAGGTGGCTCTCCAGAATCGTTTCACCAAAAGCAATAAATGAATGAAAACAACCCTTCTGTGAAGAGAAACCTTAGAAATTACTTGAAGTAATGGTAAGAATGAGAGTGGTTATCTTTTCATGTAAATGTTATTGCTGACTGCAGAGTAGAAAGGATTCGAGACTGTTTAAAATAAAGCAGAAAGCTTAAAGTGAGCAACTTTGAATAAGCTGAACTTCTGATGGGACCATTATATTCGGGCTGATGAAAGTTCCTCTCTTTGGATGTGCTGAGGGAAATTGAGTGGGAAGTCTAGAAATAATCCATTTTGAGACGGAGTTTTCTGGATAGGATAAAATCTATTCTTGCCTGCACTTTGGGGTTTATTCTGCTTTTCCCTGTTCTGTTGCCATGCCTAATTAGATCAGGGTTTCTGAGCTGTATGAGAGGCACCAGCCAAAGTCTGCTTTGTGTCTGAGCATGGAGTTTTGTGCTGGGAGGTGGAAAATTTCTCCTAAGGCCTTGATTATCCTTTGTAGTTTGTATGTACGCTTGGGTCAAAAATGAGATTGGGATTTAGCCTCAAGAGTTCCTGAAAATCACAGTTAGATTCTGATGAACAAAACTTCCTCACTATCATAGAATCCTGGAAAGGTTTGGGTTGGAAGGGACCATCAGGCGTTGAACTCCTGAGAACACAATTCAATAACTTCTAAATTGATACTTTGAAAGCATCAGTTTTTCACACAATAAACAGCTATAGAACTCTGCAGGTTGGTTTTTCCCAATTTTTTTCAAATCTGTCTTCATGCTTAGCTCATTGTTACAGTCAAGGTGGGAACTTGAGCCTATTCTGGGTGTGCCATTTCAATTTCTTGTTATCAAAAGAATTAATTCAGTATCTTTCATACATCAGCCAAGTTTTACATTAAAACAAGATAGGATTTCTTGCCTTTTGCATTGAAAGACTGAAATATCATTGTTCTGTTAGGACAATGTAATTTTCCACCTGGGTTTATTTACAGCCTGTTCAAAGTGCCAATATTGTCTTTTACTTAAATGCTTTTGTCACTTGCATGTGTTGGGTTTTTGGAAATAACAATATACTTTTGTTGTTATTTTGTGAGCAGATTTTATGGATTTTTTTTTTTTATAATTTGGGGTGTTTTTTGGTTGTTTTTTTTTTCACGGGGAAGCAAGGTAAAATATCAGACAGCTTCTTTCACAAACAGACATGTAAAGATAGACGGTCATCACTTCAGTGCTGTAGGCTTTTATTTAAATAACATTGTAAAATGGGTTTAAAAGGAGCTGGTGAATTAATGCTTAGAACAGGCTTGGAAATTATTGTATAAAGATGAATAAAATAAAGCCCTCTGTCATCTTAATAAAATGAAGAAGAGATCATGTAACTGTTCCTGCGGACTTGTCATGCCGAATTTTTTGGTCAGCTGCTCTCAGATGCAGTGGACTTTGCAAAGATAAAGTAAATCTATTTCAGTTGTTAATAAGAATCTCCTATTCTTTTCCTTAATCTGTGCAAGTCTGAGGAAAAAAAACCCCAAAAACTAGTGTTAGATCAGCCTTTGTTTCAAATGACTTACAATTTTGATAAAGCAGCCAAAGTAGTTTTTTAAATTTAGCAAAGCCTTTGTTCTTCCCAATGAGCAGCACAGTCACTTGATACTGAGAGATAGATTAAGAGCAAATTATCTTGAATTTGAAAATTAATTTTCTGGAATTTCACAGAGAAATATTGCCCTTCTTTCACTTCCCAAAGCAATTACCATCGTTTTGATGAGTCAGTTTTTACTGTGATAAAGTGTCCAGCTCTGGAGTCCTCAGCACAGGAAAGACTTGGACACATTAGTCCAGAGGAGGCCAAAAAAGGAGCAGAGAACTGGAACACTTCTCCTGTAAGGATGAGATGAGAGAATTGGGGTGTCCCGCCTGCAGAAGAAAAGGCTCCAGGAAGACCTTAGAGCCCTTTTCAGGGGATTAAAAGGAGGTTGGGGATAAAAACTTAGCAGGGCCTGTTTGGTAGGACAAAGAGTAATGGTTTTGAGCTGAAAGAGAACAGATTTAAACAAGATATAAGGAAAGGAAACTTTCCTTACCACAAAAAGGGTGGTAAAACACTGTCATGAGTTGCCCAGAGTGGCTGCCCCACCCCTGGAAACCACCAAGGCCAGGTTGGATGGGACTTGGAGCAACCTGCTCCAGTGAAAGGTTTCCCTGCCCATGGCAGGGGGTGGAACAGATGAATTTAAAGGTCCCTTCCGAGCCAAATGATTTTATGATTCATTTTGTCAGCAGTTTCCAACTGCAGCTAAAACTGTATCTACCTTTAATGTAATTCAGGAATGGAACCTTTCCCTTCCCAGTCCCCATCACATCCCAGCCATCAAAGCTTCCTGTGCTGACTTTGGAGTTCAGAGTTGAACAAGCCTGAAAACTGAAGGGGAGGTGGTCCCAGAAAGCTCCAGCTGTGCCCAAGCCACAGGAGTCATTCCAACCAGAATATTTGCCTGCCTTTAAGCTGTGAAGCCATGTAGTAAAATATAAGGCTTGGGAAAGGCTTGCATGATGATAAGCTGTGAGTAGATGTTAAAATGGACTGTGACACTATTTACAAACAGTGCCTGTAAGCAGGAGCTTACTCCTAACAAATACTCCTACTCACACCCAACACCTTGAATTAAAAAAGTGGAAGGTATTTATAAAAGCATAACAAAACCCAGAGCGAGGTGATAATAAACCATCCATTTTAATAAAGGAATTAGGATTCTGACCTATTTCTCTCCCAGCGGTATTTATCACTAAGTTATAAATAACTTACAGGTACAGGACATGGCAATGAAGAATAAATTAACAGTATAAACAAAATGCTCAGAGACTTCCAGCACCTGCTGGCACCATTTTCTCAGGGAAAGACTGAGAGGGAGTGATATCAACGTCTGAGCTCAGGTTCATTTTCTGGCTGGCTTAACTCCATTAAAGAGCTGAGTCTGGGGATGGGGAGGGCAGGTGAGAATGATAGTGGTGTCTCAGACATGTCTATTGCTGTATTTTATTGATTTCTTCCAAGTGGAGAGAGCTGCAGGTGTAGCACACAGTTGCAATCTAAATTGATTTCTCTGTTGTTTAAGAAGTTTTGGCGTGGCTTGCCCCGGTGACTCGTTGGGACTTTGCACTGCACGCGGTTTGGAGGGGTGAGGTGTACAATGGGAACTTCCTCTCCAGTTTTTGGAAGTACAGAAAGTCCAAACAGATCTTCAGCTTGTGAATACACCCACTTGGTTGAGATTGCAGGTGTTCTTTCATTTTTCCACACCTGACTGGAAAACCCGAGAACTCTGAAAATGGCCTGACAAACACTTCATGTCATCACCATTGAGAAAATGTCTTAATGCCTACAGAATTCCTGCTTGCTTTTGTTGCTGTAGTTGTTTTTCTTTGTTTTGTTTTAAAAAGGCTTTTAAGTGAGCATTAATGTCAATTCTGTCATAATATTTCTATTTGTGTCTACTGGAAATGTGCTTGATAAAAGCAAAGAAACAAATTCTAACCAAATCTTCACATGATTAGGATCAAATTTGCAAGGGGTCCTGTTTTTTTGTGCTTTTTGAAGCTCTAGCCTATCCATTCTTTGGGAAATATGGCATTTTCAAGCTGCCAGGGGGTATCTCAATTTGAATGTACATCTGTCTCTCTCTTTTGCTTGGAGGAGAAATCTGCTCTGAGCCCGGTCCAAAAGAACGGGCTGCAAGTGGTGTCTTTGGCAGGGTCTGGCTGCAGCAACACTCATCAGAGCTCTTTACTTCCTACTCCTTTCTCACTGTGACAGTCCACTCATGATTTTCCTCCTTTTTCTGTCCACGCAGCTGGAAGTTGAGGTGGTGGATTTGAACGGGAAAACCGTGGACGGCCCAGTCCGCCTGGATGTCTCGGTCATCGACCAGAACGACAACAGGCCCATGTTCAAAGAGGGTCCCTACGTTGGTCACGTCATGGAGGGATCTGCCACAGGTGAGTCCAGGCCAGCCCCAGCTCAGGAAATGGGGCCTGGACAAATTCTCTTTGATAAAGGTGTTTTTAGCACATTGTTGGGTTTGCTCACTGGTTCTGCGCCTTGCCAAGTTCTTCCAAAAAAAAAGTGGGAGCAGTGCAACTTTAGGACAACAGGTTATGGCTTTTGAAAGACAGGGCTCTGCAGTAAAAAAAAAAAATAAAAAAAAAAAAGAAAGAAAAAGGAAAAAAAATATCCCAGGAATTAGTTGAAAATAAGAGCTTTGATTTTGGTTCATGGTTTTTATTCATCTCTGGAATCAACGAAGACAACCCTTAGGATACGATTAAGATTCAAACCAAATAAACACGTACAATCTCTGTGCAGAGTGGGAATTTCACTTTCTTTCAGTAAGTTTTTCTGGAAGGGTTTTTAAAATTTGTTTATGTAGCGTGAGTATAGTAAATAACACAAATAAATGGAAAATACATTACGAATAAACTGATATTGTAGAGCAGACTGAAATACTGAACAATGCTGATAAACAGATGTTGTAAATTCAGATCAAACAGTTGCAACAAAACAAAATCTCATTGACAATTGAAGTGAGTAATGAAAATGTTCTGATTAAATTTCCTGTTGATTTTGTCTCAGGAGGAAATCCTACAAGAATAAGATATTGTTCCAAATTTTAATGTGGGTACAACCATCCAAGTTAAACTCTTCCCTTATATAATGTTGACTTTCTGGTGAATTTTGCATTTTCACAGCGTTCTCATGTTTGAAAACCTGTTGATATGAAATACATTTTGAGCTGTTCCTTTATCAGATTAAAATTTTGAGGTAAATGTTTATTTACCTCACTTGTAACAAATGTGTAATGCAGATATTGATCTTTCCAGCCAAACAAGAAATATGCTTCATATTTGAGGGTACAGCTGCCAGTGGAACACTCTTTTCTGTTGCTGGTCTCCAGTACATTTTAAAACTGGCAATTCTCTATTTTTATTGTCCATAAACGCTCCTTGCTTTTCCTTTTTCCCCACTCCTTATATTGGAGTTTACACTTTTAGTTCAGTAGAGATGCTTCTCAGCCCAACTTCCAGCGAATTCTCCTGCAACAGTTTCATCCATTTTCTCCTAGTGCTGCTTCCTGTTGACCCAGGTATCATTTAGCATTTTGATTGTCTTTCCTGTTAGCCAAAGTTTGAATAATTTTTCTCAACTTTCCTTTCCTCTTCCCTCCCTCCCTACCCTCCAGGTATTCATCACATTAAACTTCATAACCTCATTTGCCTGGTGTCAGGAGCATCAATGCTTGCAAAATTATTTTGTGAACAATGGAACCTGTGGAATGGGGCTGTCTGGAATCAGTCTCAGCTCTCGATGCAGATGGCACCCACTCAGCCAAGATTTCCTGGTGTTCACATCTGTTTTCCATAGTTCTTCACAGTTTATGGCACAAATCTTCAAATTATTCATCAGGCTCTGCTATTTTATCACAGAGATTATCAGAGAATATTCCGAGCTGGGAGGGACCCACTGGCTGTCGTGCTGTTCCAAATCAAAGGTTGTACTGCACAGCTTGATAGAAATCCTGATGTGTTTGCATGTGAAATTCCTGAGTCCTTCCCTTTGGATTGTGCTCTATTTCATTTTTTGGAGCTGCAAAAGCAGGGCTTTGCATTGGCTGCATAACTTTATTTCTTATCACAGCCACCTTCAGCTTCATTCAAGCTCTGAATCAAAGCCACTCACTGAAATTGTGCTCAAAATAAAAATTACTCAAATAGGTATCTTGCATTTGTCTTGATGTTCCCTGGATCAAAGTGTAATTGCCCGTGGATTTATTTATTTCCACGAGAGATGCACAATTATGTAGGAAAAAATGCAAATATACTGGACAGTAAAACTCATCTGAAAGAGTTCTGGGCCTTTTTAAAGCATTCGGGTGTTATTATTATCTTACTTTATGTCATTGATTGCAGGATTCCTGTGTGTTTTTCTGTTAGACCACAGTTTTATCAATCACAAACCCAATGGAATTCTCTAGTTATTTTCCACTCATTTATTGACTCGAAAATTAAATGGAGATGTTGTTTATTCATCAGAAATATCAGAGAATTACTGATAAATAAATCTTGGAGAGAGTTAGTATCGAAAATTTAAATATGGAAATGTTTATTTTAAAAATCAAGTGAATATCCATATTAGACTTCCTTGGTGTTGCTGTAAGACATATTTTCCAGCTTTTTGTTGTCTTACAAAGTGATTTATCATCCTTAATTATTTAAAAGTTAATTCCTTCATTAGGGAACAACACAAAAATTGCAGTGAAATGTTGTGGCAAGCCTCTTTTAAGAACCCTCTTTTCTCTGCCATTGGAGTCAGGTATAAATCCACCAAAACTGAAGAAAACATGGAAACAGTGTGTGACTTTTGTATTTATTTAATCTTTCTATGAATAATTAAAGAGCCTTTTGAGCGCAGTCCCAGTGAGGATGGTTTGGATGGTGTTTAAATAGATTTTTTTATGTCACTAAGGCCATTCACATTTGCATGTGTGAGTGTGATTTTTAAACTCCCAGTAAACACCACTGGTTATTTGGACACCTACAATTTATGTGCCATCACATTTCCAGAGAGGCAAATACCTGCCTGTAATTACTGAGAATATAAACTGCATTACAATGAGTATTCATCTGAATTTCAAGCTAGGGCTTGCCAGATCTTATAATTAATGATAAAAATATGTGACTGCTAGGTGATATTGCTACAGATTTCTTTCTTGATGTATCGTTCCTGGGGAAATTTAATAACATAGTTAGTTACAGTAAGTTAGCTCTTTTCAGGGAAAATTGTCATGGTTCTGAAAATAGCCCAGAGTCAGATCCTAACAAAGTACAAAGTGTGTGCCTGAAGTGACCACAGATGTGCTGAGATTTCTATTTGGTCTTTCCTGGAGGAACTGCAGCCTTGGAGGCTATTTATCATAAATAAATAAATTGGAAGACCAGTAGAAACAGTTTGAAGACAGAAGAACCAGTTTGATTTGTTGTTTTTTATTTATACCAGCTCTCATTTCTGCACGAGGCTGCAGTCAGCACATATGTACCAGGAAAATAATGGCTGAGCCTGATTCAGTGACACTGATGGCAATTTTTGGACTGACTGTAATGGGTTTTGTGTTCGCTGTACTGCTGATTTCTCATGTTTTTGTTTTCAGAGTTATGACCCAGTTTATTTCCTGTAGATCTCTGATTTTTCCAGCTGCCAGCTCAAGGGTTGAGGACCTGTGTCTTGCAGCACATTAATGAGGGTGACTCCAATCCCAGGGATTCCATGGGCAGGCAGGAACATTTGGAGATCTCACTTTCAGAGGCTGGAGAGTGCAGGAGGGTTAAATGAACTTGGCATTTCTTTTGCTGGAGGCACTTAACAGGAATTATTTTAAGCACTTTTGACATTATGTGACTTACAACAATATGCTGCAAACCCAGTGGGGTAAAATCTTAACTGCAGTGCTTTAGCAAAATTGCTTGAGAATTGCATTTAAAGAAAGTAACTTGTTTAGTGTGCTGCACAATAGCCTGGATCCATTGCATTCCAGCCAAGGAGCCTGGACTGACAGATGTCTATAAATAATTGCTGGAAATAAAGGGACACTTGGAGACATTTAGAGAGGAAACAGAAGGAATTAAGAAGAATAGCCTGGAGGGTTCTGCAGTATCATAAAACAGTAATTTGTAGAGATGGATAAAGCATGAGGAAGGGGCTGAGTATCCTTGGAAGCTCTGCACTGGAAATTATTGCAGAAGTTCAGGTAAATGAAAACTGGTGCTGAAATGGTGTTTTTTATTTAGAACTGCCTGCCAGGATGGTTGGCTTGTTGGTTTTTTTATACTTAACCTAACAACAGGTGTAGTACATAAATTAATAGAAATGGGGCTGTATATAGGACTATAAATAGGATAAATGGAGTCAAAAGAGCCCAGGAAAGGGAAACAACAGGCAGGCTGGCCCAGCAAGGTGGCAAAAATAAATTTGGCACCATTGACTTTTACACACCTGCTGCCAGCTCTGATACATTTCAAATATTCTGGTACTGCTTTCCAGACTCTCTGTATTTGTGCCTTGCAGTCCTTGCTGGCCTGTGGCAGAAGGAGGTTACCAAAGCTGTAAAATTAATCTAATTGCTGTGAATTTGGTGAAGTCTCAAAGTCTTCTTCTTTCTCTTGACCTATAAATCCCAGGGGACAGAGGGAAATGAAGGGGTGTGTTTACAAACTGTCTTTTTGAGGAAAGATTAAAAATAAAAAATTTTAAAAAAAGAAAAACATTCACAAAGAGCCATTAGAAAAGGATAGTAAAGGATATAGTATCTTTTTATCTAGGAAAAAGGAGAATCTGGAGTTTTCCAGTCTCTGATTCTACCTGCACCAGGGTTAAGATGACACTTGAGTCTTTTTTGTCACAGAAATTCTGCATAAATGTTTATTTGTGGATATTTTCTTGAGTTAGGTTTCTGCAGTATAAACTTAGAAGTATCTATAGATCTGACCTACAAAGCAGAAACATCTCAGTAAATTCACCTCAAAACTATCTCAGAATTAAATGTTTGAACTTGAAGTTTTTTTATTCAGAGCAGCCCCACTTGCAGCAGTATTTTGATTTAGAGGAGATTTGAAATGTCAAATGTTACACATTTAATTATGAAACTTACTGCTATGAGCTTTTGTGGAAAACGAGATAATAAATTGGAAGGAAACCGTGGATGAGAAAGCCTCTGAGTCAAAGGAAGCCAAAGAATACACAAAACTCTTTATTTGTTAAAACCAGCCTGTTCCACAGCTTTCCCCAGTCCTTCCTACTGGGGATGGGATGCTCAGCTTTGGGTGTAACTCAGCAAAACAGTTTCTAAATTCCTTTTCTTCCAGATGTGTTCAGTTCTGGGCAAACTTGAGAACTTGCTGATGGCAAACTTTCAGCCATCCTTTCTTGGGCTTCATCATCTGCATTTCAGCAAAACTCCACTCGCTGCCTCGAACTCCTTTGTAATCTGGCCCGTAAATGTAACGGATGTGAACTAGGTAGAGACATCTGTAATGTCAATATTTAAATTTCCAAGCAGAAGCCAGGCTAATTATGCACAGCTTCTTTGTATATCCCAGTAGGAAATTTCTCTCAGATCTGTGTGGAATAAAATACAGCTGTATATGAATATGGTTATTGTGTGTATGTACAGACTTTAAAATATATATATATATATAGTGCAGAGAGATGAGCATATATAGACACAAATATTATCTGAACTTTTAGATTTACTGTCTATGTACATGGTGAAAAGAAAAGACACCTTTTTACTAATAATTTATAATGGTTTTATTGTGGCAGACAAACCTGCATATCCACTGTAATCTGCCTGTTGGACATTGAAAGGAATAACCATTGAAGCACCACCAAGTAATTAACAGGTTCCCAGAAATGCAAGTGTGGTTAAACCAGTGCATTTGGAGGAAATTAAAATAATCTCATGTGTAGCAATTAGCAGCTCACTCAGCCTGGGTCTTTATGGGAGTGTCTGGACAGGAGGCTGCAGCCCACCCCAGGGTTCAATTAATCCTCATTTCCAGCAGAAATGGGTTAAATCCAGGAAAGGCTCCAGATCAGCTGAGGTGCAAGGTAGAATTACTGGCACGTTTGGGAGGACTGGAAATGAGTCACCTTCTCCAGTCCTAGACAGAAAATTGTGCACAAGTGCTTTGTGTGCTCGCTGTCCCTCCTGCTAAAATGAGCTTTCTTCTGCTTTTCCACAGTTACACACAAAACATCCCAAAAATCAGCCTTATGGCCAGATCAGCGTTAATGCCTGATGTTAAAGGCTCTGAAAGCCTGATGGTCTCTGTGCCCTGGACAATTTATGTGGTGAATTACTCCCACTTCCACACACAGAGCAGTGCAAGCAGGGATGGAGCTTTTGGCTCCTTTTGCATTATAGCCCAGATTCATGAAATAAAAATGAGTCTGTTTCTTAATTAAAGAACAAATGAATTTTTTAAAAAATGCTGGAGTACTGGAACACAAGTCTCCAATGAATTTGGGTAATTCAGGATGTAATTGTTTGCAAAGGAAAATTTATGCATTAATTTACTTACCAGTGGCTTTTGCACCTGGGCTTTTGCACCTGCTTTGTGCATCTCCTTCTGTCCTCACAGAAATTGGAGGGAGGAGCTTTATGGACACATGAGAGAAACTCATCCACGTAATCAATAAATTGAAAGATCCTGCAGTCCCAGGAAAGCACTGTCTGAAAAAACCCCTCCTGGCTGTGTGGCAGCCTGCAGGGAGAGAACGTGCTCCTCTGGGCAGGCTTTATTAGTGGCATAAAGCCTCAGTTTGTGTTTACACACTTCTAAATCACCCTTGGTGGATATTGCCTTGCCAGCCCCTCTCTGCAGGCTCTGCAGGAGGCAGGGGCCTGGCAGCATCCGCAACACCTTATTTCATCCAGACCCTTTTTTCATGAAAAGGGTGACAAATCCCCAGAACCTGCAATCAAGTGCCATAAATCGATGCCATGATTTGAGGCTGGGGGTGGGGCTGCAGCAGATGGAGCCCCATCCCACCCACCTCACACTGGGCTGGGTGTAAATCTGGGGTGGTGTCACTGGGTGGTGACAGGGCATTGTCCCCTCTGACAGCAGGACCGGGCTGTGGCCACTGCTCCAAGTGCCAAAGCACAAACCCAATAAATTATCAGTGCAGGCAGGGTTTGCCTCAGTGTGCATTGCCAATAGACACATCCATCCTACTTTTATTGGGAAAAACAGCTGAGTGGAAAAGTCACCACTGCACAATGGCTGGATTATTTATTCCTTGCAGGTTAATTTTATTAATTTCCCTAATTTTATTTGAAAGGCATTATCAGATACAAAATGCCTTTAAAAAAAAAAGACACAACAAAGAAAAGGAGAAAAAAAAATGCTATTTTCAAGCTGTAGGTTCACATTTTTCTTTATTTTTTTCTCTCATTTCTCCCTTTATTTCGTGCCCTCAAAGTCCTTCTTCCCTCACCACTAAATACAGTGCTTGGGGTTTAAATTGCAGTCTGTAATTCCATGAAGCCAAAAAAGAGATGCACATTACCCTTGGAAGAGTGAAAGCAATTGCAATAGGAAAGGAAACCTCAGTGAGAGTGGCCCCACAGTAATCTAATTTTGCAGAATGAGAAGTTTCTGGTATTTTATAGAAATATTCAAAATAGTTCGCTTGGCTTTCAGATAGTGAGCACAACTTCTAGAAAAAGGCACTCTTTGACTTCTTCATTGAGATCACATCCGTTAAATACAGAAAATGTCACGTTTGCACACCACTGTTCATTTTCACACACAGCTGCACTCTTTCTCTGTAGCACTTTTCCATGACTGTCCACCAAAAATAGGTGGGAAATTACATTTATTTTTAGAAATGAAGCCTCCTGGCGAGCACCACAAACATTTTCAAAAGCAAGCAGGAGAAGTTTTTTTTAAATGGCTCATTTTTACCTGAAGAACTTTCTGGAAACATTGAAAAGCTTATTATTGACTTTCTTGTGGAGGGAAAGGTGCTGTGAGCTGGTGCTGAGCTGGAATCACACTCAGGGAATGTGACAGACAGGTGGAAGGTGAGATCTCACAGATCTTGCCTTCAATCCATCTTCTGCTGGTACTTGTTGGAAACTCCAGCAGAAATGTCTTTTAAATGGGGTTTGGAGAAAATATTAACAGATACATATTCGGACTGATTTTTGGAATGCAAATGTAACTCAGTATTGCTATGATTTAAGCACAGAGCAGTAAAATATTTTGTATATTCTTTTGATGGAAAATGCATGACTTCACTTCTATGGTTTCAGTTTTGTACAAGTCAATGTACAAAGACAAATTCTGATTCCAAAGTAAAAGTAGAAAATAATTTGGATAAAGAATTTTAACTGATTTTTCCTAAGTCCTTACTTATACTTAAAAACCACTTACAGTTTGAAAATGGAAATTACCGTGTGCTAAGAATTGTGTTGGTGGCAATAGTTGATGTTGTCTTGGACAGTTCTGTCCCAGCTCCGAATCTGTTTTTTAACATTATGCTTATGCAGAATGTTCTATTCTAAAAATTACTGTGGGTAAAACATGATTTTAGGAGTACTAGTAGTATTTAATAATTGTTTTAAGAGACAGGAATATTACTAAAAATGTGATTATGTATAAAATAGCAATATTTGCCATGCAAACATTATGGCAGAACATATAGCATCTCCAAGAAAGGAGATGCACATTACTGGATGAAAATATTTCTGTTTCCTCTGTGGAATCTCTGAGAGAAAAACAAAATATTATTTCTATTATAAAGAGCACAGTCTACATTTAATGCAATTTCATTTTGATCATCAAAAGCATAGTCAGGAAATTTGGCAGGGAGATTTATTTTTAACATGGATTTGAAATTGAGAGACACATCTCAACACAAAGCTACTGTAATTAATGAAATAATTTGCAATACACTGCAGGTCTTGTCCACGGGGTCATATGATTACTCATTCAATTAATATATTACGAATTTTCTTCCAGTCTACTCGAGGGTGTAATTTTATTAAGCACACATGGAAACTATCTCTTGGCTTCACTGCTTTAGGCTCTAAAAGGGCAGAGTTTAGTTGATCTCACAGAAGGAGGAAGGAAAGATGAATTCCCCCTCTTGGGTGGGGCAAAAAAACCCCAAAAACCAAAGAAGAAAAGCAACCAGAATCCCCCAACTCTGCTCATTCATTTCACCAAATCCTTTATGCTTTTCTCAAATGAAGATGTGTGATTTGTTGCTCCAAGCAGAAGTCTCTCCTCTACAGTGACAACCTTTGAGCTTTGAAAACATCGCCAGTCTCAGTGTGTTTTTACAATCTGAATTTCATGATGTTTGATTAAAAAGGACTCTCTTAAAAACAGTCACTCTCTTTTACCATTCACGGTTATAAATACAGTATCTTCCTTTAAAGGAGCTTTAAATTTTTAAAGAGCTGTTATTTAAATGTTTTTTATCTGTCATTTCTTGCCATCAACCCCCTGCTCCTGTGGAGCATCTGAGGAGTTTGGAAGGCATGTGAAACACTGCAGTAAAGGAGGGTGTGGTGAAAGATCTCTGTGGTTTGTTCTTGAGTGACAATTTCTTGTGTCACTGGGATTGGCGCATTGTGGAATCAGCGGATGTGGGAATGTCAGGGAAACTCATGCAGGCTCACTATTGCTAAAACCTGTGTACTACAAATCCGAGTCTTTGGAGACGAAATTGGCAACCATCCCTGTTTAGCACAGCAAAAATCATCCCTGCCCCACCGCCAGCTTTTGGTTCAGAATGTGGCCACAACGTAGGCCTGGCTTTGTTGGTATATACAACATTTCAGAATCTTGTCAGCATCTCAGCTCAACTCTGTATGGGACTCTGCTTTCAGGATTTAATTCACTACCTTAATTTTCTTTTATATTTTGTTGCATGAGCCATTAATTAACGTCATTGATCTGTCAGTTCGAATTCTTCAGCACCTGCAGCACCTTTGCTGGAAAGCTTCATACCTAAGTAATGCTACCCAAAGCACTCTAAATTCTCTGAGTCAGCACCTAGGTAGCATTTTTTACTCTTCAAAAAGTTCTCCTCTGGGGCAGAGCACCAATTATAAAAATGCAATCACAGCAGTTGCATGATATTAAAATAAAACTTATGCAGTAGCACATAATAGCAAATCAAACCATTAAACACTATAGAGTTTCCTCCTGTATGCAAGAATAGGCTCTTCCTCCCACAGGCTGTGGAAATGCCACAGTCAGAGGAATTTTAACCTTCGTGGGGTTGGGCTGGGGTTGAGCAAGCCCTGGAATCACAGAATCATGGAATGGTTTGGGTTGAAGGGACCTTAAAGCCCCTCCTATCCCACCCCTACCACGGGCAGGGACACCTCCCACAATCCCAGATTTCTCCAAGCCCCATCCAACCTGGTCTTGGACGTTTCCAGGGATCCAGGGGCAGCCACAGCTTCTCTGGGCACCCTGTGCCAGGGCCTGCCCACCCTCACAGCGAACAATTCCTTCCCAAAATCCCATCTAAGCCTGCCTTCCTTCAGTTCAAAGCTCCTTTCCCTGTCTTGTCACTATCTGCCCTACAAAATTCCCTTTTTCTCCTTTTTATGAGGATGAAGTCAGGATGAAGGTGAAGCGAGTGAGCATCCTGCTGATCTCTTTCAACTGAGCTCGCTTTGGGTTCTTCCACTGAGAGACATCAGTTCATTGTCTTAAGGCAGAAAAATGGGATCTGGGATCCACATTCCACTCAGACAGGATAATTCCAGTGCCAGCAGCAGCTGAGTAAAAGTGGGTTATGGGTTTGGTCTGACAAATTCTGAAAAAATATGAAAAAGTTGTAGAACTGCTCAGATAAACCATGTTGGAGAGAAAGCTTGTACCCTAAAACCAGTCTGATAATTTCTGGTAAATAGTGGCCAGACACTGAATGAATATTCACATAAACCTAAAAAAATAGAAATAACACTAAAATAATATAATTCTGTTAATAGAGTGACCCGCGATGCTGAAATGTTTCTGGTACGGCTGTGAGCAAATGGATTTTGCTCTGCCCACCATCACTGCTGTACAAGGTTACCAAAACAGATGCAGGTTTAGCAAGCAAAGTTTGCAGTAAATTTAACCAATGTACCATGGACAGTTCTGATCTTGTTATGTCAACGTTTTGTGCAGATGGGATGAGCCATCCCCACATCTGACTGGCCAAAATTTGACACAGGAGCTGGGTTCCCAGCTGTGGCAGAGAAGGGCCAGGGAAAACAGGAGCAGTGGAGACACATCAGCATGTTTGAACAGACAGGGTAATGGATCATGAAATTGCAGACATTACTGTTTGGACACACTCGCGAGCATTGTTTTGCAAACTTCTTGTTCTGTTTTTTTTTTTTTTTAATTTAAACAGTTTTGCCTTCTTGATTTCAAGCTGAACTCTATCATTTCTTCTGTTAGAAAAAAACCCTACAGTACTCAAAATAATTATAAGACCAAAAGATAGAAGTGCCTCTTGGGCTTGTTGTAATCTTGCTTATTTGGCAGTTTCATTTGGGGAGGTTACACTTGCAGCAGGCTTGCTGTGTGCTGCAGGCTTACTAGGAGAGAACTAAAGAATTGAAAATTTGATCGTATTTTCTTAGCCAGGGAAAAAAGAAGTTAATAGTATAGCTTTTCTTTTCCAATTTCATTTTTTGAAGGCTTGCCTTTGCTAGTTAAGATAATATAGTTTATCCATCCTTTGGGCTCTTATTTTCTCATTGCTACAGCTGTATCCCAGAAAGCTGAAATTATCAGCTTCAGGCTTCATTGCTATTGAATAAAGTTTTAACTCATTTTTCTTTTTCCCTTTTTTTTTTTTTAAATTCTTTTTTTTCTTCAAGCTGAAGAATCCTTTGGCAGCAAGCAGGCAAGCAAGCCTTTTGTTTTTCCCCTCATCCTGCTTTGCAGATTACAATTTGTCTGGCAGTTCCTTTGCAAGTAGCTACTCCAACTGGAAAGTGTAGGGGAAGGACCTCAGAATTGGGAATGTTTTCCTGGCTCACTCTATAGATTAAAGCAGCAGTTGCAGCATTATTAACATTCTCTTCAAAGCACAGTGAGCAGAGGAGCTCGGAGCAGCCCCAGCACAGACACATCCCCAGCTGCTGATTGTGCCACCTCCTGCCAGGCACCACAATTTGGAAACCATTTCTCAAAGAACCTTTGTTCGGAGCGTTTTGCTGCTGAATGGAGATGTCTCTCCCTTAAATGAAACTAAATCAAATTTCCTGATAAAGGCAAGGATTGTTTTCTCAGACCTCATCCAGGGAGAGACGCTCTCCCGCCCAGGCTGTGGCAGGGAGTTTGTTCATGCCCACCACGGCTCTATATTAAATATATTGTTCCATAAAAAGTGCTGTGATATTTGCTCAGTGCTGGTACATCCTTCTATTACTTTGGTGTGCCCCGAGGGGTTTAAACACTGTGTGCTCGAGTAAAAGAAAAAAAAAATCTTCCTCAGCTTATGGATTTCAGCCTTTTCATAAACTGCGAGGATGGGTTGTGGTGATGCTGCTTAAATACTTCTAAATTGGCGTGGGCTGCAGCAGCCAAAGAAGTGAAAACATTATAAAAAAGTGTTAATTAAGAGAAAGCAAAAGAAGTAAAGGTTTCTTTGTTATTGTGGCTTTTCTGTTGCCAGTCTGGAGTACCTTAGCTGCAGGCTAGTCCCTCACAGGCCCAGGAATTACAACCTGTGGAATGCTAAATAGCTGGTGTGGACCAATACTAATGAGGAGCTGTGGAGCAGCCTCCTCATTCCTGGCAGCCAAAGGGA
>JAHLSL010000036.1:1369304-1450132 GCA_025920805.1 Petroica traversi | reverse complement strand
TAAACAAAAATAGGCTGCATGAAAAGTGGGCCATTGGCAAGCCAGGACTGTGAGCTGCTGCCAAGAATTTTAACGGCCTGATGCTAAGCACTGAGGACATGGGCTCCAGTAAAACTTTGTGTAGTTTTGCTCACTGTTTGGTTTATTTGTGCTCTCAAGCCTGCACTAAAGCACACTTTTGTTCCCCACACTGATGTGAGGGGACTTCAGAGATCAAGTGGGATGTGGCTGCTTCAGAGAGCCTTGGCAGGAGATGTGGCTGCTGAGATTGCCATGGGAAGTCCTGAAATCCTCCTCTCCTTGACAGTTTTCCTGGTGGGATGTACCAGTTTGCAGCTGAGGCTGTCCCTCCCTTCCTGTCTCTGCATGGACAGAAGGGACACAAAGCTTTTTGGGGTGGGGAATCCTCCTTTCTCCTCACTTTTGTTTTAAAGGCGTGCAAATTAATTGCCAGCTTTTGTCTTTCGTTCTTTATGATCTTGGGCCCAGGACGACTGTGAACTGAGAGGAATGTGTCAGCTGAGAATGGTGTTTGCTTCCCCACTCTCCCAAATTTCTAATTCATATCAAATTTCAGAGGAAACCAGAGCCAGCCAGGTAATTTCTAAATGACTTCCTGCAAGTGGCAGATTTGAGTCTGTGGATCCATTTAGGTTTCATCCATAGATGTATTTACAGATCTCCTGCAGACTGGGCAAAACCTCCACCATTATGCAGCATTTGCTTCTATCCAGTACCTTAAAATTAACACCTTTCATCTTTGCTTTGTAGTGAAACGGGGGAGATACTTTCAAGAAATGAAAGTCCTGGTCAAAAATTGCAACTGCGATTTTTTTTTCTCCGCTGAAAATAGACTGAGGAAAAAACGTGTTATTTTTCCTGTTTTTAATTTTTTTTTCCTTGGGCAAAAAAAAAAAAAAAAAGGAAAAAACTGCAAGAGTAACCACTCCACGGTGTTGCCCACTCAGCAGGGCTGTGGAGAGGCAAACACTGAAATGTTTGCAGAGGCTCAGAGCTGGAGGAGAAGGTGGTGGTGCCTCCGGTGGTCGCTCTGCCTTGTGGCTCCTCTCTGATCTCTGTGTTGAACCCTTTCTTTCCCCGAGGCTGCAGCAAATGTGGGATTCCTCACCCCTTCCAGAGCAGCCCCTCCCTGACCCTGCCCTGGGCCTGTCATTGCTCGTGTTGAGGAACATTCTCAGAGAGCTTCAGAGCTCTGAGGGGCACAGCCTTAGTGTGGAGAAGGCAGGAATTGCAATAATTTTGCCTTACAGCACTGTTGACCTCTTCTGTATCACATATGCTGCGTATTTTCACTGTGTTAAACTGCAAACTCCAGAAGTTGCATTTAGGAACTTTATTTTTGTTTAATTTATTTCTTTAAGGGTACTAATTTGGTGGATTTTTTTTTTTTTTAACATGTAAGAAATATTTTCAGGCGGGCGTCTTGGATGTCTGAAGTGGCTTTGATAGTATCAGTTTTGATGTGAGTTGTGACCTTGTGATCTGTGACACAGTGAGAACTTTATAACTCAGAGGCTGCCAAGAAATGTACATTTCTATGTGTTGGTAGATGGCACTTTTTGAAATACATTCCTGCTCATGTAAATACATATTCAGTGTCTTTTATTGCAAATCACTGTTGGGAATGGGTCCCACGAAATTTTGTCCGGGGTACTGATTCCTAATTTTTCCTGAAGTTTGCTGAACACTTATAGCTTCATTTTAAATAAATAACTTGAATTTTCAGACCAATCTGGGAGAACACTGACACAGGATACAGCAGTTGCTACTCCTACTTTTGACTTTTCGAGTTAATTTTCAAGAGCATAAATCCTTGCTTGCCAATTAATTTTTTTTGTGCATGGTAGGGAATGGCTGCCACAGTTGGCAAGTGCAAGTTGCTATGGAGATATTTTCTGTTGGCTTGAAAAGGTGAATGATGATGTTTGGGTGTGCTCATCACGTACCTGGAGTGTGAATATGTATATTCACATCTTAATTCATAAATTTCCACCGTGTGGTTGAGATTTAATATTTATTGCAGTTTTAAAAAATGGTTTCTGTTCCTAATTTTGAAGGTTCCTTTCAGAATTGGACAAATGACTCTGCATTATCTCTGTTGAGTTTTTAAATGATTATAAAACATGAAAATTATCTCCTGTAGATCAAACAAATTCATTTTTTATTTAGGATGTTAACAGAGCTGGTTGGCAAAAAGTGCATCAGGTGTGTGTAGGTGTGAGAGAAAGCAGGGAGGGAAATTTGGCCCCAGTAGAGTTCAGAGTACATTTGTTAATGAGAAATATTGATTATTTTTTGTAGATTTTATATTATTACCTTTCCTATTCAGGTCTGAAAAAGCAATGCTAGAGGGGAAAATAAAAATAAAATCATTGTTTATTGCAATCAGTCGTGTTACCCTGTGGAGAGAATCATAAACCCTTGGGATTTATAAACCAAAGCACATTTGGGAGAGCTCCAGTGAAGAGCAGTCCCGAATCTTTCAAATATGAAAACAAAATTCTATAGAAAAAGCATCATTAAGAGATTCTTAGGTAGTTCTAGAGGAATGCTCTGAGTTGTAAAAAGTTCATGTTCTATTTTGTTGTATTAATACACAATATGAGCCCCTCCAAGGATCTCCCAAGTGTCCTGCAGGAAGGAACTCGCTGCAATATTCGAGGTAATGAAATGCAGTGTTCAGAATTCCTCGGTCCCGCTGTGCTCAAGGCTACATTAATATTTACATTATGGAAATTAATTGTTAAATGCTGAATAATGTTGAACCCAGTGTTATCTTTATAGCATTTATTATAACAGAGCATGCAGAATTTTGCAAAAATATTCAGGGAATTAATAATTCCCTCTAATTGCTGGAGGAAGATGTAATATTTTAAGTGTGATATTAGATGAGTTAGTAATGTTTTTTTGAACGGTGCTCAAAACCCAAATGGTCATGTTGGCAAACACTATTGTTATAATAGAGGCGATACTGAGATGGAAAGGCTGCTCAGAGAAGTTTGGGGGCAATTTTAGGCTTTAGAAATGTCCTTCACTCCAAGGTGAAGCACAGCTTCTGGGGACTACGTCGGGAGCTTTGCCATCAAAGTCAAGACTCGAAAGCTCGGCCTTAAAAACGTTTAGAGAGCAGTGTCCAATTTCCAAGGATAGTCAATATCCACAAAAAAAAAAAAAAAAAAAAAAGACAAAAAGAAGGCAAGAATTTAAACTGTGGTAGATGCTGGGTCGTGCATCAGCAGAGCTCTGTGAGCACTTTCCCAAGGAGGCAGTGGGAGCTGCAGAGGGGAGGATTCCCGCAGGGCGGAGATGTGGAGCTCAGCTCGGAGCTCTGCTTCCCTCTAGAGCCGGTGCGAGGCAATCGGTGGCTCCGGAGGGGATGGATCCTCCAGCGAAGCCGTGGGAGCTGGAAAATGCTCACTCACCACTGACCACAGTCCCCCAGGAGAGCTGAGTGCCTTCCAGCTGATGGCATCAGCTTAAATACAACTTCCAAAGCCAAGCCAACGTTTGCCATGAAACTGGGTCTGATGTCTGGCATAGATCTCTTTGGTAAACATTTGGTCGGTTACTCAGACTTCTAAATCACTTCCGACTGAATCATGGATACCTAATCCTTGTGATGATCATTTTGTGCTACAGAGAAGGGAAATGAGGGAATGGGAAGTTCAAATTCTCTCTGTTTGCTCTTGATTCACATTTGGTTTGCTCATTTATTTACTTGCTTCACTCTGTGGGAGGCTCCGCTCAGTCATGATCTGTGTGCACAACGGCCAGGATCTCAAATCTGCAGTTTTGGCACAGTTTTCATCAAATCTGAGGAATACTTTTAACTTAAATCAGGGGAGAAGGGGAACCAAATACCTTCCATTGTGTTTTGAACGACAGGTTTGTGAAGTTATAAAATATTTTTAAAATTTAGAATGAAAAATTTCTTTGCCCCTATATATTTCTTTTAATTCTTGTATTTCATTAAGATAATGGTTCTTATGGTTTTGAATACTCCTTTATAGTTTCACCAGTGAAAAAATATTCTCTAGTTGCGTCCACTGAGTGGGCTAAGTCTTACTTTAAGAAGATTAGATCTGGTTTTGACTCGATCTTCTTTTCACTTCACTTGTGTATTCTTTTGGTTTGCTTGTTTTTAGCTAATATGCTTTTACTTTAAATACAAAACTAGGTAAAAAGCATGAATATTTATACCCTAAAAATCACCCAGTTCTGAGGTAAAAAGATAAAAGTCAAGATGAAGTTTTTCCTTCTATAAAAATACCTTTATATAATGCCCCAACATGTCAAATGCAGTACAAATTGCCTCATTTACTCCATTTATTGTTTATACAGTTTTTGACATTATACCCACCTGTTATGTAGGTTAAGGGAAGGTGAAATAAAATTAAGAGAAAAGGTAAACAGGAAGAAAAGCAATATATAACTCAGTGTAGAGATTTAGCTTCCATATGAGCATGAAAAGCTGCTCTTTTCCTGATCTCGGTTACGTTACATTCACTGTGTGTCTTTCTAGAAATATTTCAGAATTACTCAACCTTTTGTAGGTCCTGAGTTCCCCCTATGAGATAATCGTCTGTGTTACTTCTGTTTTATACACCATGAAATTAGAAAGGTTAGAGCCTGTTCAGGTTTTTTGCCTCCTGTTAATTAATCTCCCAAAGCCTTCCTGAATGGTTTTTATTATCACAGCTCAAAGAAAAGCCAGAAGTGCCATGGTGAGGGTTCGCTGGTCAGTGTTGCTCTGTCCATTCTGGTTCTGTGTGGCTCCATTTCCTTGCTGTTCAGTTGGTCCTGTAGAAAAAACACCTCATTTATTGCAGAAGGAAGGGAAAGAGGGTGGAGTGGATAAACCAGGGACTGAGAGTAGAATTAAAGACAAAAAACCAAAAAACCCACTTTTATTTTACTACCAAACCTTAATTGAGTTTATCGTTAACAGCTCTTGCCCCAATAACACCAGTGGAACAAAGTATTTATTTGCTTTTGGTTCAGCTCATGGTTTTGCTTTTCACACATCTTTTCCTGTAATTTCCCACAGATGAGTTAACGGCAGACTGGAAATATAACAGGCTCAAGCTGTCCTCTCTATCTACAATATCTTTATATAAACCCATCCTTTAGCGGTCTCACAATAAAAACACTCGATAAGAACCAAGCTGATGGTACAATTAATTTATATTGAGTACCAGGCTTCTCCTTGTAAACTGGGTTATTTGGGAGTTTTGTGGACAAGGCAAACTATTCTATAAAATTAACTGTAAAATCTGCTGTCCCCATTCCTTCTGAGAAAGCTCAAACAACCTTTAATGTGATGTCTCTAAACAGTTCATTTTCACCCAGAACTGTAAGCCAGAATATTGAAAGCAGTGCAGTGTAACAGCTTCTGAACTCCCAGTGTCATTTGTAGGTCCATGGTTCCCCAAACAACTTCCATTTTTTCTAATACCAAAGAGATAAGCAAAGATCTGAAGAGATAAGAGTACTGTACAATTCTACAGATAAGCAAAGGTCTGAAGCTGGGAGAGGGCTGAAGAAGGAGCCAGACTCTGGATTTGCTGGGAACTGGGTGTTTGGGGATGGTTCAGCAGGAACTGGAAAGCAGACAGGTATAAAGTGGCCTGGATTTGCATGTGCTGCAGGCTGCTGCACTATCTTAGAATAAAGATAATTTTGTTTAGGGTTGGTGGTTATCTTCAACTCAGAAGTTCTTTGATAACTTTGCACTCTCATTGCCAGAGTGAAGAAATTTTAATTGGTAATCTGCAGGCAGATTGGCACTACTTCTGGATATTTTCTTCTTTAAAAATTATGCTGTTAATGCTGTCCTTTACACTCATCTAAAATTCAAGCTAAGATTCTTAAAGTTCTCTAACTTAACAGTTGTCGCTTAATCAGCTCTGCGTGTCCTCTTAAATCTGCTTTCCACAGGCTGCTCTTCAGATCCTGCAAAGTCTAAGTCTGGAATAGAGGAGGGGTAGCTGAGGTTGGAGAGGAGATTAAATTTTTAAATCCCAAAAAAACCCCCAAAACCCCAGAGTCGTTTAGAGAGGGTGGAAAAAATGCCTGATCTTGTGGACAGGAGACCTGAGATTGCCCTGGCAAAGCCTTGTCCTGTCTCTCCTGCAGACTCCTCTGGTGACACTGGGCCAGGGAATTTCATTTTTTCAGGTGGATAAGATGCATCCTTCCTCCAGAATCTGCATTCTCCAGACAGAAAGTCTGTCAGGCCCAAGGTGCCCTAAGAGATGCAGATTTGCTTTATTAAAAATTTCCATATCTGCCAATTTTGGAGGGAGTCTTGGTAGTCTTTAATGCTCCTGAACAATGGGGAAAGGACTGAAAAGGAACTCAAGGTTCATTCCTTCCTTGAAGAGCCCTCACTCTGAGTTTTTCTCCTAAATTTCAGTCCCAAAATGCAATTCTAAGCATGGTCTTGCAATGTTTGCAGGATTTGAGAGTCTAACTCTGATTGTTGTTCTCAGAGCATTTGTTACTCTGCCAGCAAAAGTTCATAGGTGAAAACTTCACAGTGTGAGCAGCACAGATTCTGTTTTATGTTTCTGTTCTCCACTGCTCGAGAGTGCAGGAATTGTCCTTGCTGTGTTTGGTGCTGTCACAGGTTCTGTCATGACTTTTGACCATGAAGAAGCTGTGTCACCTCCCCAGCTGTGACGCTGAGCTTTGACAGTGAAATTGAAAAGAACGTGGTTCTTTTTTGGGGCTGTCTTTGATTAAATTGCTCAACTCTGAGTAGTGAATTTAAGAGCAGATAATAACAAATCTTCCTGCATGCCCATTTCACTATGACACCATGGTTTTGTCAATACTGCTGTAATTTTTCATCCCCCAGTCCCAAGGAGGAGCCAAAGTCTAAAGGCCCATCCAAACACACCCATTCTCATTAAGGTGCCCACCAGATTTACCATCACTGATGGCTGAGCTGACACCAAACAAACTCGTGCTCCTCCTCAGGAGAGTACCAAAATACGGATTATTGATTGTGGGTTTGGTTCAGGAGCGTGTGAGTGAGGAAAGCAGCCCTTTGCCAGCCCTGCTGGTAAATCTGATCTGTGACAAAGTCACCGTGGACTGATTTGAATATCGAGCAAAGGGAAGAGCTCTGCTGTCTCTACGCAGTGGCTGCCAAATCAATCATAACTTACAAGTACTGAGCTTTCTCTTAGAGGTAATTGCAGATATGTTTACATTTTGCATAAAAAGAAATGGCCAATCTAATCTTAAAATCCACAAGTGCTGGAATGAATCTGCTTCCCAGCCTGCCTCCCTTGTTAATCTTCTCTGCAGACAGGCAGCTTGGCAGAGCAAACCAGCAAATGTATCTCTGTGCTTGATTCAAACTAAAGTTGAAATGTTTAATAGGATGAATATTTGAATTTAATTATACTTTATTCCGTGGAAATAACATTGCAGGCATCTATTTAAAAAGGGAACTTGGTCCTTCATTTGGCCTATAAATTCTGGCTGTGATGAATGCTGGGACAGGAGTATAAGCCCATATATTTCCTCAGCTGCCTCCCTAAACATTAAAGTGACATAAAATGCCCAATGATCTGGAACTCCTTTGCCTTGAGACCTCTGTTAACAAGACTTTCAGTTGTGGCATTGGAGAAAAGAAATTATTGGGAGGTTTCTTTTATGGAGTGGAATTATCAAATGACTGATTATGGCTGAGTTTTAATATGTTAACCCATCCTGAAGTTGGATTATTTTTAAAATCAAAGTGTCAGGTGCCCAGGTTCTTTCACTGTGGAGTGGACAAAGCTCTTGTCAAAGACTGAATTCAAAGCTGGTGCTACTAAAGAGCAGCAGGGATTGATTTTGGCTTTTTAATGTAAATAAGAGGACCATGTACAGAGAAAACGGAATTAAAGCTGACTCATATGTTTTCCTAAGTAAGAATTTTATTTACATATATATATATATGTATGTATGTGTGTACATATTCTGAAAAACTACATTGCAGCACCCTGTCTGTAAAACATTGAGAATTTTGCAGGAATTTCACTTAACTGAATTTTTAGGAGTGAAAAAAATTACTTTATCACTGTCTCTATGTCCTCCTTTAACTACACTTTCCAGAATTGGTACCTTTTGTAATCACAGAGGCTCAGTACATGAACTTGAGGACTTCTACAAAGGGAATTTTTTCTCATTGGTTTCTCATTGCTTTGATGTGCTAATTTCTGTTAAGAATAGTTTAGGAATAATTAAAGTATCTCTGAAATAGACCCCTTGAGAGGCTGGGAGACACCTACTAATGATACCCAAGAACTACTGAAGGTGACATCATTCCACTGTATTAAATTTACTGAAAACCCATAGTGCTAAAATTTTATTCCTTCCTTAATGCCTCACTTAAGCTATGAGTGAGAAGTGAAAAGAGTAAGAAAAAAGAGATACATTTACACACTTTTGGGGTTGCCCTGTACAAGCATAGCCTTTTCTTTATTTCTGCCTCATTTGACCTTTCTTGACAGCTGGTGAACTGCAGAAAACTTGGACCTTCTAATAGTTTTTAGCTGTGATTTTTCTTTTTTGGTGGCTTTTTTTTTTCATTAATTTCTTAACTTTCTAGCATTGCACTCCAACTGTAGAAATGACAAAGGAAATCTTTTACTAAATGTATCTAACAGATCCCCTACTTCACTTGCAAATGACCATCCTTTGTTAAAAAAAAAATGTGTTGCACAGCTTGTAGCTAATAGAAGCCCCAAAAGATAATGAGTTCTCTATTGCAGAACAGATGTATACTGCTCCTTTTATCATAAGGAATAGATTTACAGGAGGAAAAAATTGCAGTAACCCTTGAAAATTCACAGCTTTCCTGGCAGTCCTTGCTGTCTGTTATTACATGAAAAAGGGCGCTGTGGCAACTGAAAGTCAAAAGCAATTAAATAAAAGCTAAAACGATACATACCAGGTTGAACATCTGACAAAGACAACGAGTTGTTGGAGAGTAAGGGGGAAAAATGGAAAAGGAGAAGCTATTAAATGAAATATTGGCTGGTAGTTCCCTGCAAACGCATTAATTGGGGAGTAATTCAAACACGTAGGCACTTGCCAAAAGCTACGGTGGAGAACATACAGAATAAAATTATGATCACAGCAAGATGGATTTGCTTTTTCCCAAAGCAATATCATTCCCTCTACAGCTGCAGTGCCCCAGGGGCCTGGAAAACACAGGATCACATTCCCTCCTGAGGAGCCAGTGGAGTGTGCCTAGCCCGTGCTTTGAGGTCCAAAATCAGACCGGATCCACCACTTTTCCACCTGGTCTCCAATATCAGATCAGATCCATCCTTTTTCTACATGGTTCTCCAAAATCAGACTAGATCCACCCACCACTTTTCCACATGGTCCCCAAAGTCGGATCAGATCTACCACTTTTCCATGTGGTCTCCAAAATCAGACCTGATCCATCACTCTTCCACCTGGTCTCCAAAATCAGACCAGATTCATCCTTTTTCTACCTGGTTCTCCAAAATCAGATCAGATCCACCACTTCCACGTGGTCTCCAAAATCAGATCAGATCCTCCACTTTTCCACGTGGTCTCCAATGCCAGACCAGGTCCATTACTTTTCCATTTTTGATAAGGACAAGAGATGATTCCTGTCTGGGATGTTCTCCCAGTCCAACCCTCCTTCCCAAGTGCCATCAGCAGCCCAAGCACAGAGCCCTTCCTCCTGCACTGGGCATTTCAGCTGAGGGACCTCCTTGCCAAGGTAAATTCAGAGCAGGGACAGTGCACAGGTGTTGTCTGAAGGCAAAAATAACTCCTGAAATAATCCTCACATCCCAGAGAAATGCTCTTTGCAAGGGGAGGCAGTGAATCATTTGTGCAGCTCTGTCTCAGCCTCACTCTGCATTTCCAGCACTCTGTAAATCAAGATACAACCACAGCTCTGTGCCCAGAGCTCTCATGTGCCATTTTGGTGCTAAATTAGCAGATAGCTGAAGGACAGAGAAATTCAGAAGCAGTAGGGTGTAATAATTTCTTAATTGCTTAGCCTTTTGGCATGAAATTGTGGGTTGAACTTGGAGCTACAGTAGGAAAATAAAGATAAATCACAAAATCATCTAGACTCACGAGAAACACCTTTAATAACAAGCAATGTCAGAGCTTTTAACAGCTTTTAATATTTAAGGATGTTCTTTCTGGATGTATGTTTATTTTGAAAGCTGTATTTCATCCATAGTGCTCAAACCATTTTGGAGCATGTTTTATTTTTAATAGTACAATGATCATTTTCCACGGTCTGTTTGGGATGCGTGATTTGAGATGCTGAAATTACTGCTAAATTATTTCAGTTTTACTGTAGCAGCCTTCTATCCAAGTCATGCATTTAACATACCTTAAATTAGAGTGGCCAAATAAAAAAAAAAAAATTAAATGGATCTTTTCTGTGTCAGTATAGAAACAGAAAAAAACCACATCTCCTTCAACACTGATGTGTCAGTTCTCATTTGGAGCCTGGTTAAATCCTCTCCCTGTGGATTTCAGGGGCCTTTTGTGTGGTCTAAGCCATGTTTTGTGCAGGTGTCATCAGCAGATATCTGTAACTCGGTCAATTTTTGGACAGTATTGGTGAATTGAAGCAGAAACCTTCTCCAAACCACTCTGGTGTGTTCTTTGGGGAATTGGTTGGAATTGAACCCCTATTGCACAACAGGAGTTATTTTACTGTCTGAGCTCAGTGCAAGCCCTTCCTGCAATGTCCTTCCCCATCTGAAGCAGGATTTTGGAGAACAAATCTGTATTTAACTCAAGCTACAGGAAGTAACAGCAGACATCATTTGGGGACAGTGCCCTTCTCCAGTTACTGAGAATGGGAGTTAAAAACTTTAGTTAATTACAGCAGATAATTGTGAAAATATCAGCTTTTGGAGTTACAGATGCATATATAACTTTATAAAATATATAAAGATAAAATTTAAGTGCATAATGATTATACATATAAACATAATTGCTTTTTTGTCTCCCTTGTATTAATCTTCAATTCTGGGACTCCGTTTTTTTCACCCAGAGTAACATAAGCCAGACATTAAATCTCACTTCCATTATTTGAATAGAGACCAAGTGTAGTTTCAATATTTTTACCTCAATATTCCTGCAGAACCCAGAGCTGGCTGGTTCTTTAAAGTTTTGGCAATCTCTCCCATGATGTGCTTTTTTCTGCGTGTGCTGGAGGTTTGTGTGGCTTTTGGCACATCCCTTTCCTGACTGTCTGTACAGATGTTTTTCTGGTTTTGGCACAGCTTCTGCTGCCTTTCTAAGTAATTGTGGTAGATCAAAGCAGTGAGACAGAGCTGAGGGATACTTCAGGGGCAGGAAAAGAGCTTTTTATTCCATTTAGGAGATGTATCTGTGCACCACACCTTCATTAAGGCATGGTTTCATTAACAAATCACTCCTGAGGTGCTCTGGGAGCACTCTGATTTCTCGGTTTAAATCCTCTTCATGATTGCAAGACTGACCATAAGTTTGGGGAGTGCATCCCTTTTGTTTTTGTATGTTTGGTTGTTTTTTTCCTCAAAATGAGACCTCAATATGTTGGATTGCTATTGGAATTTAGTGTCTGTTTCTCTTGGGATTTGTAAACAGACAAAGTTCACCAATATCTAAATTATCAGCCAAGTCCAAAGCCTTGTCCTGCTGTTGAGTGACATCTTTTCATTGCTTTTGAAAGGAGGCTTTATAACCTCAAATCCAAACAATTTATTTTCCTGCAATTTTCTCATTTTCCCCAGAAGGCTCAGATCCTTCAAGCTGCTGAAGTGCCTCCATTTCATTCTGTGGAGGAAGAGAGCTCAGCTTTTTGCTGAGGTTGCCTCACATCTCCCAAAATTGACTTTGGTGTTGAGCGAGGCAGAGACAGGAGAGATCCTGCAAAGGATCAGAGGGAATCTAGACATGGAAATCAAATTAGTGAGGGTGGGTGGGTGAAGGTCAGGCTTGCCTGGCATTTGGGTGGTGGCTCAGGTCAGAATGGTGACAACAATAATGTCCCTAAACTCCAGAAAAAATAAAAATGAGTAGTTATTTACTCTTGAGGATCATTCAAAGTTTTTGATCATCCTCAGAGTTTTTATGGCAGTGGGTGAAGCACTCTGCCAAAGGGACTTTTGTTCTCCTCTGGCAGTGTGGGGTGTTTTATCAGATTGTTTAATTTTCCCATGGCTACAATTTGGTCAGATGAACTCAGTCCTTCCTAAACTGGGATGAGGTCACTGTGCAAAACCACCACAGAATGAGAATATCCAGAGCTGGGGAGAGACCCACCAGGATCATCCTGACCCTGCACAGGAGACCCCAAAAATCCCACCCTGATTCTTGTCCAGAAGTTTCTTGAATCTGGGGGCCTTGGAACTGTGACCATTCCTCGGGGAGTCTGTTCAGTGCCCAAACTGGGGGGAAAGCTTTCTAATTTTCCTCTGGGGGTTTCACAAAAAAGACTCAAACACGTTGAGAGTTCTGCTTTTACAACACTGCCATGGCAGGACCCTGTGGCTGCGCATTTGGGGACTGATATCTTGTTCTTCAAGTCTGACTGAGCAGCTGTTATCCAGTACAGAATCAGCACTGATACACAGAGATCACTGGGAAAAAAAATCATTGTCTTGACACTGATCCTTCCCTTCCTGTTTTCCTAGAGCTCTCTTAATGTCACTTCAGCAACAATTTCAAGATTGGATAAATGATTTAGGGCTGAATGTGATTGCTGCCTCTAGTCCTTAGGTGCGGAATAAAAAGTAATTCTCTGTTATTGGATCTATTTTTTATTATTATTTTTAACAATATAATTTTAGGCTGAAATTTTGACAGCTGAATTGCAGGAAGAATGAATAAATTACAGCCATTCACACCTGCCATTTAGCAAATTTCTTTTTTAATGACATACACCCAGTTGATATGCCAATATCATAAATGATTACATGCATGCAAAGCCTTCAAGAATAAATCCTTCCTCACATTTAGCCAGCTGACAATCACTTGGGGTATATAAAGAGTGACGGAAAGTGTCATTTTGACACGAATGTGCTAATTACTGGTGGCAAGAGGCCATGGGTGATGATGATAATGATGATGATGATGATGATGATGATGATGGCCAAGGGGGAATTTTGACTGTGTTTTAAAGAGGACACAGGAGGGCCTGTTCCAGCAGAGTGAAAGGCTGCAAAAAGCAGTGAGGGCTGTTAGGATTTGAGCAGCTGGCACAGCTGGCAGAGGGGAAGTGCCCAAAACACACGTGGAGGTGGCACCTGAGGATGGGGCTCAGTGCTGAACGTGGGGTGGTGCTGGTTGGATGGACTTGATGATCTTAAAGGGTTTTTCTGAGAGTTAATTCTGTGATGAGCTACTCAAGCATTCATTTCTTAACACCTGAACTCTGGGACAGGTTTCACAGCAAAAACTTGCAGCTTTTGAAGTGAAAACACACTAGGAAGAAAAAAGGCTTTTTTTTAAAAATTTTTTTTTCTAGGATAAATGTAGCAGTCACCTGATGTTGTGACCATCTGCAACAACCAATAGAGCAAAAGCCAGCAAGTTCCATTGCCAGCTGTAGGTTGTGTCTAGCAGGGTGAGATCTGCAGTCACCTCCAAATTCAGCAGCACCCTGAATAAACTTGCAGTTGTCTGAAACACTGAAAAAGCTGCCACCAAATGTTTGCTCCTAAGAAAGAAAAGCAAGATGAAGCTCTGTGTTCAAGTGTCAGTCAGTGTGTGACAGGGTGGGAAGTGCTGAGAGCAAAGCATGGAAACAACACATTCCCAATCCCAACCTTGCTGTACAAATTTCCAGTTGGAATCTCCTCTCAGCAAAGAGATTTTCTACACCTCTCACAGGATTGGTTTTCAGAGCTTTTGCAGGAAGTCTGAGCAGTTAGGAAGTTGTAATAGGTGAATTTTTTGTTATACAGTTATAAGTTGTTTGCTAAAGGTTTTATTATGAGAAAATTATTTTTCTCATTACTTTATATTTTAAAAGGCTTTTTCAGCATCTCTATAGTTCTTTGGTAAATATGTAAGGCAGAAAGATACTCGAGTCAATTCTAAATAATTGGGATTTTATATTGTGATTCTATTTGTTTCTGCAAATATTTTAAAATTATGACTCACTGGGGATGAATTTCTACTAACCTGTTTTTTATTATCTCATTTTACACTACACCTTTTTAATATATTTTTAATGTGCTATTAGTCATTGCAATAACTCTTTCTCATTTTTCCCCATTGGCTTCTCAGGCTGCTGTAATGCAAAACGATTTTCCTTTCTGTGGGTTCTTTTTTTTGGGGGGGAATAAACTTGAGGGATTCGTGCCAGGGAGCAGAACACCAGAAGCAGAGCACTCACCATGGAGATTTAAGGGTAAAAGACCATCCTGAGTGACATTTCTGAATTGTCCCTAATCAAAGAAAAATATGGGTTTTCCATCAGTGTTGGGTTCACTTGGCTGTTGTGGTCAGTGGGACACGAGGCAGGAGACGTGGACAGGCACTGACCTTTGAGGAGAGATCCTGAAACTTTCGTTGTTTTATTGCCCTCAATTGATCCCTAATTGTCCATGACTTTGCAGATCAGAGGGAGGTGTTCTATAGGAAACCTGCCAAAATCACTGAGGAAAGAGTGGCTGGAATCCCTGAAACTCCTGAATTTTAGCTTTGATGTTGGAAGCTTTGGTGATCACCACCCTCATCTCCCTCTGTGTTATCAGAGTGCCCTTTCAGTCAAACTAAACCTGCCAAAACAGGGGGTTCCCACATTTGGAGGCTTCTGATTTAGAAAAATTAATGTACCATGAGCACTGTAATGGTGATTGTGTGTTAAATGTTCTTTTTTCCTGGGGTGGAACTGGATGTTTTTTTAGGTCCTTTCCAACACAAACCATTTCCTGATTCTGTGATTTTTATGTATTAATTTTTAGTGCTTTTTCAAAACACCAGCTGGAGATGTCCAAGGTATTGTCCTAAACATCTCAATATTTCATTAATAACAAAGTGTCTAGTGGGATTTTTTTTTTTGTTTGATTTTTCTTTATGGTTAAGAAAAAGCTTTCTTAAGGAAAATGTATTTTTATTGAAGTGCAAATGAGAAAATGAAGTTCAAACCCAACTACGCTGTTTTCACTTAAAATTCATCATTACCTTGATCTCTCAAGTCTCCAGCTGATCAGTAAATCTTTTTGAAACCTTCATGGTTCCTTTCAGCTTAATGGCAAGTTATGATATCCTTCATGTGGACTTGTTCAGAGCTGGAATTTCTTCTGCTTTAGCTGAAGAAGTGGAGATAAGAAACATTCTGTGATCTTTAAAATGCACGCACATTTATTTTATTTTGGTCTGGGGTTCTTTTGGTAAACTAAATGCTACAGTTTTCTCATATTTATACATAATTTATTTATGCTTTTGGTGTGTTTATTTACCTTTCCAGTTGACTAGTTAAAGTGTTTTAAATAAATAACTTCATTATCTATATGTTGATTTATGGCCAATATGGGGGACCATAACAAAAAAAGAAAAATATTGTGAAGTGGTTTAGGGTTTTTTTTAGGTCAAAATGGGTGTTTAGCACAGTTGCAAAGATTCCTCTGTTCCCATTTCAAAGCTATATTTGGTTCAAAACTGTCCTTTTTGCTTCTCTTCTCTCTTCATTTGCCAGATAAGAGCAGCTCTGATCACACTCACTGTGAAGGGAACTTTACAGGATTGTGCCTTTATGGAGGAAAAAAAAAACCACACTTGCCCAAGTATCTTTAAACGTTGTGCTGTCTGTTCTTAAAACTGAAATCCTTATTTTCTTTAGCTTCTCCCCCAGGCAGGAAAGGCATTGCTGTGGTAAATATTGTATGGCTTTTAATGCTAATCATTGTTGATTCATGGCAGAGACGAGCCCGTTGTAAAAGGATTTCCAGGGTGATAATCAACAAAAAGTATTAAAAAGCATCATCAACAAATAAATATTGAAGCAGCTGCTTTTCAGTGCTCTGTTAAACTGTTATAAATTAGGGATGTGCTTGTGTGTTTTGCCAAATTCACACTGCATTCCCAGAAAATAACTTAGATTGAAAGATATCCTTGCATGGATGGGCCCTGTCAGCCCATCCCTCATTCTGGGTCTGCCTGATTTCTGGGATGGAACAAAAGCAGAATTTGGGACAGTTCAGGAGGTTGATAACTTTTTTGGCATTTTCATTTTGCACTGAATGTTGTTATAATTTGGGGTTTAGCCAGCACCTTTGTACCTCTCTTTCATTTGGGTTCCGTTTCCAGAGGAGTAAATGCAGGAGTCCTGCATTTATTCTGGTCAAAAGTTATGCAGAAAACAGACTGCTCTAAGAGATTATGGCCTTGCCACAAGAAAAATTCACTTTTTACCTATTTTATGCCTGGTTTTTAGCTTTCTAATGGAATATGTAAGGTAAAAAAAAATATTTAGTGTCCATCCATTTTCTTTCAATGTCAAAGGGCTTCCCATGCAGATTTAGAGATGGAGGAGAGCTTCCTTTTTATATTTGTCCACTGATTTAGTCTTTTCACACAGTGCCCTGGAGTTGCATTCTTAGACTTCACTATTACAACAATTTCTTTAAAAACAGTGGAGCTGGACTGGTCCAAGGCTTAGAGAATGTGGGACTGTATTTTTCCTGCTGATATTGGTATTTAGTGACCTCCAGGGTCCCTTTTTTTCTGACTTTAGAGGAATTTAAAAGATGCCACTGTAACACTTTAATTGCAGAGAGCCCTCCACTGGAACTCTCCTCTTGCTCTGTTTATTGCAGTCTGTTTGCAAAGGATGCTGTTGATTGACAAGCTGTATTCTCTTTGACAGAATGATTTCACCTTATTTCAAGTACCATTTATTACATGGCATTGAAATTATAGCTCTTAAGTGTTTTTTTAGAAACTGATTTCTTGCTGTCTGCTTTCAAGTTTGTACAGTTTCTTTATCCCATGAGGTCCTGGGGATAAAATATTAATTTTTTGCATGTGAAATTCTCTCTGGCTGTGGTAATAAAGTCTACAGAAAAGCCAGGACAAAGTTTGTGACATTTAAATTGTGGCATCACTTTTCATTTACAGCTTCTCTGGGTGAATACACCTCCCTCACCAGGCATTGGTGAATATTAATTAAATCAGTGTTGTGTCACGCGAAGTGTGATTGATGTGAGAGGGAGGCACAGGAATTCCTACCAATGGAAATGTGTCGGGCACTAAGAGAGAAACCAATGTCTGGCACTTTGATGTGAAGAAGAGAATTAAAAATGCATTTTTTACAAGTTTAAAAGGAAGCCAGGAGTGAGGCTGTCAGATGTGAGAGCAGCTCTGGTTTGTGAGGGTGTGTGTACAGAGCCTCTTAAAACTCCAGCCTTCCTATCCCTCTCTATTTCCTTGCTTGCTTTGCTTTTTCTTCCTTACTTCATTGATCTGATGCACTTTTGTCTAAATTGATCCCTGAGGTTATAGATCAGCCCTTTAAAAAAATCTCCTTGACAAATGGGGCAACTGGGGATATCCTTTACAGCGAGTGTGTGGTGAATTTGCAGACTTAGAGGGTGTGCAGAGTTTGTAGAGGCAGAGTCTGAATGTGATTTTCAAAACATCTCATTGCTCCAGGAGAGTCCAAGACCTGGGTAGCTCAGAGAGCAAGGCAGAGCAGTTGTCTTTTTACCCAGAATTTAACTTTTCAAAGCCTCACAGACTAAATATTGATTATAGAGCAGTGTATTAATTACAGAAAGCTCTGATGTTTTCTCAGTATTAGAAGTTTCTTGAAGGTTGGGTTTTTTTTCTCTTTTTTTTTTTTTTCTTTCAAGGACAGAATAAAGTTAGACATTTGCAAAAAAATGCTTAACAAGAAAGATAATTAAAAAAAATCTTTAGTGCTGCTCGAGTGCTATTGGCACATTAATATGGCATTTCTCTGCTGTTTTTCCTTAAATCCTGGCTATTTGATGTACATTTTCAATGAAGCCATTGCACCTGCCAGAGATCCATTCCTATTATCAAGCTGGCTTTACACCGGCTGAAATATCTGTTTATCTTCAATTGGCCTTTTAATAAATGTACGGATTCATTCCCAAAGAAGGATTGGTGTGATTCATTAGCTTCTCTCACTAATGAATGTTTATTGCATTTCATCTCCTGGTGCCTCACAGGCTGCCTGGCTTGCAGTGGTTTGCACCCCAGACTTTCATCCTGATGGCAAAGTATTTTCCAGTGAGCCGTGTTCTTGCCACAGGCAATTTCTTCCTTCAAAAGTGTGCATAAATAAAATATTTGTTCACGCTTCTGTCTGAGTGGAGCAGAGAGGAAAGTCTTTACTCACTCGCACAGAAAGCGATATCTGTTGCACAGAGTAAATCCTCATTTTCATATTTAATGAAGCCATAATCAATGGTAATGGCTGAAGATTGCATTAAAGAAATCTTAATGTTCCTCTCAAGGGAAAGTGATTTTACTGGAAACAAGCTAGTTAATCAGCCTCAGAAAAACTCAGTGTGTTTTATTATAGAGGGAGGTTTTCCAAGGACAGAGCAGGAAAAAAACCAGGAGTCAATTTTCATCTTCAGGGATCTCTCACACTGGGCATTATGTAGATTTGCTCTCTCAAACACCCAGAACTGGTCCTCTTTTCAAGTTTACAAACAAACAAAGGTCGGCATTTGTAAAATATTCATTTCTGCCCTACACTCTGGATGAGTTTCTTGCAGATGCAGTTAAATTTTCCTGTTAAACATGTCTTGGTAAAACAGCTAAACTGGCAGAGAACCAGGAGAAGCAAATATTTCTCTCAGCACGTGTTATACATTAACACCAAACTTTGACAGCAGTGGTGGTGCCCACAGCAAAGCCAGAGAGGTCTGTGCAGGGTGATCTCTTGTGCATCCCCAAATCCTCACTGCGAGGGAAATGAACCCAACAATTTGGCACAACCCTGGCTGGCAGAGCAGGAGCTGCTCCCCTCACAGCCCTGGGTTTGGGGTGGGAGACAATTGCCAGGAAAGGACAGCCTTGCACTCCAGCTCTCCAACTTTCCTGGGCTGCCAGGCTCATCCTTCCTGTGGCACAAACATGAATTTTCCAACGGGAACATTCAGGAATCACTGCTGAGATCCACTACAGGAGTTACTGCCCACGGAGGGTGTCCTGTGCCTGGCTGAAGGGCAGGACCTGTCAGGGTAAAGGTTTTGGCACAAACCCCATTTGTGCAGCAGTAGCTGTGATTGTGAGGGCCCAGCAGTGTGAATGATTCTGAAAAATGATGTTGTTCACTCGAACAACAGAATTGGAAGCAGGAGACTCCCTCTGGAGCAACAAAGGTGCCCTTGAAGTCAGAGATGTGCCCAAAGTTTTTCCCTTTTCTTAAAGCTGTATTTTCTTAAAGCTGTATTTTCAGTTGGTTAAAAACAGTGCTGGTTTTCTGCAGAGAATATTGGTTTGTTTGCCTTGGAATTCAACGGGAATTTCAGTTCCTGCACGTACTGTAGAGGCACAGAGGTTACCTGGTGTTGGGTTCAGAGTTTTTCAGTGACCTGAACAGCCGAAAGCTCCTCTCTGGAATTGCTATCACTGTTTCTGTCAGGGCAGGGATGTTGTTGTGGTGTCAGCAGGCAGCACAGAAAGTGTGGAATGCCTCAGGATGGGAAATCTGGATGTGTGGAAGCTGCTTTTGACAGGCTCTGCTCGTTCCTTTGACTGAGGAAATGCAAAGACACATTGCATCTTTATCTCCTTGCTCACCCTGAAGGACCTTTGCTGTTCCTTTCAGAGAGCTGAGGTTCAAGTCCATTTCTTCTGCTTTCCAAGAAAAGCTAAATCAGCCTTTTCTGATATGTTCAGAAGAAACATCATTTCTTACACACATTTCTCACAGCACTTTGCATTATGTATACACAAGGTGAATAGATTGTCTTACAGTTTTGTAATTAAAGTGCAGCTGAAAATCATTGATCTGAAAAAAAAACAGTTCAGAGAAAAAGAAACATTGCTTCTGGTTTCAAGTGGAAGCTGAGAATAAATCACAATCTGTAGGGTGCTGTGGGACTGCCACATTTCTAGCGAGTCTCAGGTTATTTATAAATGCATTTAGAAATACATTAATGGTCACTGCTGCATTCTCTAGGGAGGTGGAAGGGAAATCTGGACTTAATGTCAGAAAAAAAAGTTATTGGAATTGCCTTTAAAAGGGAACATTAATGTTCCTACATATGTAACATGGAGAGAACAAGAAAGTAAAGGAATAATGATGGAGACTTGATCTAATTGGTTTTCTGATGCTCTCGTTTCTGTGATTCATTTTAGGAAGTCTTTTCAAGCTTGTGTAGTTATGAAATAAATGGAACAAATTGGAGATGTGGAAACTAAATAAATAATGATCTGCCCATCATGTTGCTATTACTGCTGTCAGTAGTAGTAACATTGGCTTAACAATTCTTCTGCATTAATAGCAATGTGTGTGTAATAAAATGTGTAGTAAGATCTGGCCCCTCTTTCAGTCAACATGTTTGTTAAATCATCCTCCACTCAGAAAGACTTGTACCCTGCAGGAGAAGTGCCAATTCCCTGGAAATGTTCCTGTTGGCAGTACCTGGGAACCAGTTTGCTCACTAATGTGGATTTACATTTAGGACCTTAAAATTCCATGGTTACTTAATATATGGAGGTTGAAAGCTGCTGAAGCAATATCCCTTCAGTGTATTCAAGGGCAGCGAAGATGATGAGAGTTCATTTAGTGCTGGTCTTGTGCTGATTTATTTTGATGTCTGTATTTCCTTCTGAAACCTCTGCCTGCCCTCTCTGCATAAGCTGTAAACAACAAAATAAACATTTTTCATTTTAGGCCCCTCTCCAGCGGTACAAAGAGGTGGCTGTGCAGATCATCACAGGGTGGGGGTCCATAAAGCTGTGACCCTGCACAACCCTTGGTCCGGCCATCAAGAGACTTTTCATCCACTCCTTTTATGTGTCAGGAAACTATGCAAAATTAAATAATTTTGCCTTTCGGTATCACCAGCAATAATTCCCCTAAACTAAATTTCCTTGCTCATATTTCCATTTCATTTCACCCATTTGGGGCACATTCTTGTGGAACCCCTGACTCTCCAGGGGAAGACATGAGCAGGAGAGCTCTCCTTGCAGCTTGGGATTACTCCGGGTGATGCTGCAGCTGCTGGAGCCCTGAACCTCAATGGCTTTTTTGTCAGCGTCCTTCCCTGTGGTGCTGCCATGCCAAGGATCCTGGATGGATCAGGGATCCCTCACTTCTCATCACCCCAGGGCTCTCCAAACAGCCCTTTCCACACCATTCCCTCCATTTTCAGCTAGAGATGTCGAGTGTGGGTCAGGGGAGGATCACAGGGATTCCTGGAGTGGTTTCCTGGCAGCAGCAGGGATGTTGTGCCTTTGGGAATACCCAAAAATGGACCTCACTACACTGGGCAGGAGCTACGTGGGAAAGAGTTTTGGGAAGCAGGACAGTCAGGGCAGGAGGTTGTGAGATTTGGGAAGGAGGACAATCACAGCAGGAGTTTGTGGGATTTGGGAAGCAGGATAATTAAAACAGGAGTTTCTAGGAATGTACTTCATGCCCCCACTGCTGCTCAGGGTGGAATCAATTGGCTGCCCACACCTTTATTTTTTGATTTCCATTCAAATCCCTCCTGCCTGTCCCACAAGAACAGAGATTTCCAAGGAGTCACAGCTTGTAAACAACATTTTGAGGTGGTTTTCCATAAACACGAGTATCCCTCTCTCATGGAAGCTCTCCTTTGCTGAATTCCAGAGGCATAAATCTGTTCCTGATTATATGGATTCTGTTTAAAGGAAGGAATTAAATAGTTTTGTCTTGCGGCGGGATGCCAGGGATATTTGTACTGCAAATCCTCATTTTGTGGTCTGAAAAAGTGTTTCATTACTGAGTGGAGAACTTTTTATACAGCCGGAGGGAATTCAGTGATCAGGAGAACATTCCAAAATATCATAAAGGAAAATTAGACTTGTAGGAGATTATGCAAATGAAGTTGTTTTCTTACAGAGGGAGAGGAATCTTTAAATTTTCTTTTGTTTAGGTTTTGTATGTTTGCCTACATGAAACAAATTGAGGAAATCAGAATTTTTTTGTCTCTAATTTCCAGAGCTGGTTAGTTCTCTGTACTTGCTTCTCTGTCTCTGTATTTGAGAACTGAAATATTAAATGAAAATTTTACATGTGATACTTTCTAGGGCACCTCTGAACATAAAAATCAATAGCTTACATTTTGTAAATATTTTCTGCTGCTTGCCTCCCACATTTTTATATTTTTCAAATATTCTAATTGAGCAAATATGGGAGAGAATCGATACAAGCAGTTTTGTACATTAGAGTTGCAAATATACAACCGCTTTGAGTAACAGAAGTATTTATTGTAGTGTCACATTTCAGTTCCCAGGGATTTTGAAGGAATCTTTTCAGAGCAGGAGCAGAAATGATGTTTTTTCCCTCCTCTGTAATAATCGTGGTGTAGTAGCTTTTCATTAACACTAATTACTTTTGATGCGTGCAGCAAAACATGAACAAGGTGAATATTCTAGCTCCACTAATTACTTTTTAAAAGCACATATATATTTAATTACTAGAGCTGGCTAATCAGGTGAGAGATCAGATTTATAGGAAGGGCATTGGCTTCAGCAGCTGAGAGATGATGCTGAGCTTATTCCATAGGGGGCCCTTCCAGAATTATTTCAGTCAAGCCAAATCAACGTGGAAAATTCAGCAGGTGAATGTGTCATGAAAAGACAGCAAATTTGAAACTCATTTTCATGGATATAAATTTAAAATAGCTTCATTTAAATCAATTGTTTAATATTTTCTATATCTATACATTTGTATAGATATATATGTATATGTATACTTAATATAGAAATTAACTCCATTACTTGGCTACAAAATGAAACTCTGTCAAAGGAAAATACCCAGGCACTCATAATTATACAGATATTAAAATATTTCTATCTGCTTCAGAGCAGTACATTTCAATAGATTTCAGGTTTAAGGATGTGCTGCCAGCCCTTAAAGCATTAATTTGCTTTTATGAGCCTGTAATGCTCCCATGCTATTATTCATAGAGTCATCCCAGCACCACCAACTCCAAACTTGTCAGAAATTATTTCCAGTTTTGCACAGCCCCCACATGCAGGAGGCAGGGCAGAGGATGAAATGAAAGTGCTTTATAAAGTTTGCCCTGAAAATTGAAACTCATCATTTATACTCCGTTTCCATTTAAGTGCCTTATAAATGGTTAACTAGCTTTGAATAAATCTTTCATGAATGTTTAATTGAGGGGCACTGGGTTGATTTTAATTATGGCTTATAAACATCTGTGGCATGGTTAATTTATAACGCAGTTTGTGGATTTGCACATAGATCTCGCTGCTTTAGGAACACAAAACCCGAGAATGAAGAACTCTCCTATTTTGTTAATTGCCTTCCAATTCCTGGGCACTGAGGCTGCTTTGCAACATTTCCACTCAAATCCTGATGGAGCAGCCCCTTTATGGTGTCCCACACACACATTTGTATCACTGTGTCAGCTGCATCTGAGCTGCGATGCATTCAGTGCAAAAACACCATTGGCAGATGTTTGGGCACAGAAAGCACAAAGGGAGAGAATCTTGAGAGGAATCTCCTGGGATTGGTGTCATGAGTGACTTTTAGGAGTCATGGAAGTGACTGAAACCACAAACTCTTCTCTCCAAACCGCAGCATGTTTGGATAAAAAGTGAGCTCCCAGAACAAAAGAGTTTGCAGTTATTTAATGCATCTTTCTGGTGATGCATTAAAATTCAGAATAACTTTATTTGGCATTAGGATGTGTTCCTGGAATTCCTCTTTCCTCTTAGGGTTTCTAGATCTGCCCTGGATCTGGGATTTAAGCTACAATTTTTCCAGTTTGACACGTGATCTGTAGATAAAAATCATTGTGGCTCATTTATAGCTGTCATGGGGGCTTGCTGTAGATGAACAGACAAAAATTACAATGCAAAGATATAAAATTTGATAAGTTTGGGGAATTTTGGTTGTTTTCTTGTTTGTTTTTATTTCAGAAAGTATTAAGTTTGGGATAGGGTTTGGAAGTCACTGGTCTTGCCAAAAGTCAAGGAATTTATGGTATAGCTGTGGTAGGAATTCTGTGACCTTCAACCCTTTGTTTATATAAATATCATGTGCAAAAATTTATTGATGATCTCATCTAATTACCAAGTGTGTGGCAGGGGCCGGGAGGGACATCACAGACACCTCAGAGACAAAAACTCTGACTCAGTTGCTGACCTTGTCGGCTCTTGGGGAGATTAACAGCTCACATCCCTAGAAAGCAGGATTTCAGCTGAGTTACTGGGAAAACAAACAAATAAATCACAGAAACACAAGGGCTATGAAAAAAAGATTTTTTACTTGATTTTTTAACTGAAATTTTGCATGGAAGAAATTCCCTCAAGCTCTCAGGGACTGTACCCTGCAGGTTGATATCATTTGGAATTTTCATTCTTCCATGCACTGAAGCAGGGCTCCACTCAAAAATATAAAAGAGCTGGGGCTGAGGGGAAGTTCTGTGAATGCATTTGACAAATGGTGTTTACAGGTTACCTCTGAACTTTGCGGTGTATTGTTATTGATATTTTCAACAGTGGAAATTGAGGGGCCAAATGTCAAGGCAGGACCTCCTGTGTCTGCTCCCAAGCCCTGTTTGCCTTCCAGTTTATTTAAACAGGGAAAGGGGATGGGAGGAACAGACACTCAGCTGTGTTGGCTCCATCCAGGGCCCCCCTCCCACAGCCCAGACCCTCCTTCTCCCCAGGACAAGATTTCAGCAAAGCCCTGAGCTGAAAACTTGAGTTTGAAGCATGTTCAGGCCGGGGGTGTGGAAAAGTAGAAGTCTGCAAATCTGAAATCTCCTGCAGGATGATTTGGCACTGACTGAATCTTGTTTTCTTTTTGCCTAGGAAAGAAGACGTAGGATTATAAAGTATACACTTTATAAAGTATAAATGCTTTTTATAAATGATAAGTGCTTTTTAGAAAGTATAAATGTACATTTATAAAGTATAAATGCAAGCCTGTGACTTAATGACACCATATTTACACACAGCTCCACAAATCTTTGTGATTTCTTAGTAAAGTATCCAATTGCTGGCAGTGATATATCATGACCTGGTCTGTGTTTAATTATTAATTTTGCATTAAGGAGTTTCATAGTCAATATTTAGATGGTTTATGACATACAGAAGCTTTTCCATGCCCATATTTTCTTTTCCAGGGACATAATGCAGCCCTTTCAGTACTAAATCAATTACACACCGAGTTAAAATAACTTGATTTGTTGCTTAAGGTCCCATCCCCACAAGATGCATCGATTGTAAGGGAATAAAACCAGGGATATCTTGGGCTGCTTTTAATCCTTGCAGGGCTTGGCAGAGGTTGAGTGCCCGTTCAGGCCGGAAAGTTGTGCAGAACAAAGATCCCTTCAGCCCTAAGCAGTCATGAGATGGGGAGAGAAAGGGTTCTGGAGTCTGTGGTACCAGAACAAAAGCTCAGGAAAATTATTTCATTCTGACCCTACTCTGGATGTCTGCAGGGATGAGCAGAATTACTGGGAAGGAATCACATCCTCTAAATGCCCTGGAGTTTGGTGTCTTCTCAGAGTTAAATTTCATCCAGAATGAACCACTTTAAAGGTGCTTTATCTCACCTTTCTTAAGTTTTTATGTTAGAATGGGATGAACTGCACCCAAAATTGCCAGTCCCTCCCAGTGTCTAAAAAAACTCTAAAAGACTGAGCCTAAAATGGTTGTAATTGAGGGAAATTAATCACACTTGCCGTACTAAGTAATTTCATTAATGACTTAATTCAAGAAAGAACATCAGGACCCCTACTGAAAATACGTATCACATACCCCAAACTGCATTCTTGTTGCAAATATGGGCAGTTTTGAAACCTGTGATTTATACAGGATACTTTCAAAGGCCTGCTTTAAAATCACAGAGCACACTCTTGCAGCATCTGAATCATTTATTAAATCCAGCTATCAGTGGCTTTAAGAGATAATTTAACTAAAAAGATCATTTGAAGAAGGGCTGCAAAGATTTCTGCATGCAGATACTTCAATCTCGAGATGGAGAAAAGGGCTGAAAACAATTCCATCTCCTGTAATTCCAGATTGCTCTCAGGGAATGAGCTGTATGGACTTGATTTAAAGGCTGGCCACTTTGAAGTGCAGGTTTCCAGAATAACTGATGCTGTTTATCCTTTCCAGTCCAGGAGAATGCATGGGGGGAGAATGGATCCTTTTTTAGGGAAAGGATATCCTTGCAAGACGTGATCCTCACTAAGGAATTGCTCCATTCTTATTTGAGACCGTAAAGCCAAATATTCCACTTCTGACTGTAGTTTCAATTAGGAATTACTGCATCTGTGATAGGATTTATCCAGAAAAGTGCAATGAACTTAATGCAATTCTCTGAATGAGGAACAGGCAGTAGCTGCCCAGTTTATTTATTGGGCCCAGCAGTGAAGTCCATGATGAAATATTGCCCAGGCAGGATGAATTTAAATAAGTTCAGCAGGGCAGACACTACGAGACCAACCAAATAATTTATCCAGGAGTTCAGCTGCAGAAGGGGGGAAAGAAAAACAAAAGTCACCTCAAAAGATCCTGTTTTATGATGGAAACACTTATCCCTGGGATAAAAACTCTCAGATGTTTAATAGATCAAATGGCTGGGACTTGAGGATGAAATCAATAAAAGATGAAATAATACTTCAGAATTAAGTGTGTGCTCAGGTTCCTGCAGAGGCAGAGAGGAGCCATGTGAGATGATTTGCTTCCTCATTAGGACGTCCAGTTATTCCTTCATTAGCACAGCTTTTGTAATATTGAAGCACTTCGGCCTCTAAGGGTTAATTTTGGATTGCTGTGGGTGCTGAGAGTCCCAGGGACAGACTCGGGGTGTCAGGCCTGGCTGCTTCAGTTCTATTCCACTTTGTAATTGAGATTAAAGCACAGCCCGTTCAAATTAGTTAACAGGAAAAAAGTAAAGATGAGAACTTCCAGGGCAGGAATTGCTGAAGTCTGTGGTGCTGTACACTCATAATCCTACAACCATCTAAAAACTGGATATTTGGGTAAATTTCTGGCAGCAAGAAAGGAAAGGGTCCAGTGTAGAAGAAACTCCAAAAAAAGGCACAGATCATCCTTTTGTTTTCTCTTCCATTTCACAGGTATTGAAGTGAGAAATTAGGGTGGCAAAAAGGAAATAAAGGGAATATAATTCCTGTGTATTCCTAATCCAGACCTTCAAGGTCAATTCTGTATTTCACAGCCTCTCCTAAGATAATTCTTTGCTTTAGTAGTTCTGGGCTGAATTTGAAATTCTGGCCCACTGTCTGGAAAAGCATTTCCAATCAGGGAGATTGACCTTGCACTGAGAGATCTTTCTAAATCATAATATTATTACCTTTTAATCAGGAAGGATGCCCGAGAACCTCACTTGGACATAGAAGAAAAGTGCAAAGTGATTTCTGTGAAGCAATGTCGTGTTTTTGATTAAAGGTCACTAAGACAGGAGAGTGTAATTGCTGCTTTTCCTAGATTTGTAAGTCAATCAATTCCTTTACAAAAGTAGGTGATTTATGCCATGAGATCTTCCATCTGTGAGTGTGGCCCTGATCAAAAGATTTTTGAAATCTGTGAAAATGTTTCCTTAGAAAAATCTCTTCATTTCATTGTTCTGGAGGAAGTCCTGGTACAGAATATACACACAGAGAGTTTAGCCTGAGCTTCTTAATACCCACTTCTCACTGACTGTAACTATTAGTGTTTTTAAAAGATAGGTCCTTACATTGCAATGTTTTATTTTGAGGCTTTTTCCAATCTGGAATAATTTGTTGTTGGAATGAAAGGAACAATATTTTTCTCCTTTTCATTATCAAGCATTATTAGGTTAATATATACAGATTTAAACCCCACAGCTGTTCCCTGTGCCCCAAGTTTCCTTTCCTGAGGTCACTGCTGCTGGGTGGTGGGATGGATATAAACCTGGGCTGTTTGCCAAGAACTGGGAAATGCAGTTTGCTCTCCAAATCCAGAGTTTTTCCTGGCTTGATGGATGTGAGCTGTGTTCCCAGCGATCAGCAGAGTTTGGTTTAATAAGTACTAAGAGCAGGGTCTGTGCTTGGTTCTGTTGCCATTCCTGTAAATACTCAGAATTCTAATTCTGCTTGACAGGCCTGTGTGGAGACAAGGGGAGAGTGGCTTTAAAGATGGCCAGGTCTCTCCCAGAAGTTCAGAATGCAAATAATTGTCCACCCTTTTTTACTAATATAAGTGAAGACTCTGAAGCCTCTGTTTGCTTTTCTACATTTATCTCGATTAAGAATGCCATCCTGCTTAGAGGTTGGGATATTAGCTTCTTTTTATGGGGGAAAGGAGAAATTATTAATCTAATTTTGCCTGGTTTATTTACTGTCATGGAAAAGAGGGGAAGCTTTCTACCACATTCAAGAGATAATATCGCATGGGCATTTCTGGATATGAAATTTACATCAGGCTTTATTTATTTGTATGGCTTTAAAAGTCGCTGTCTATTAACAGTTTGCATTGCCCTGGTCAGAACTACAGCTCCCAGATAAACAGGGAACGGTAAAGAATGGGAAACTATTAAGGAAGACAGGTAAAAGAAAGCTAAATGGAAACATTTGGATTATAAGACAGAAATAAGTGCAGAATATATATATTTTAGTGAGCTCTCTGCTTATCCTTGGCTATAAAGTTTGCATCTGCATTTAAACAGCTTGCATAGGCCTGAAATCAAATTTGAATGATTGCAGCAATTCCAGTTTTACACTGGAAAACAGCACAGCGCATCCTGTGAGCTGTGAGCATCTCTGACAAAGCCTCAGGTGTCAGGGGGCTCAGATCAAAGGGCTCAGGGATGAGCAGGGCACTTTGGGCTCTGCACCTCTGATGGTTTCACAGAAGGGGAGGGGAGAGCTCAGCACAGACCCCTCCCCTGGGGCAGGGCTGGAGTTAGGCTGGAATTGGCCAAACTCCTGCTGGGATTTGGGCTGCCTTTCTGCAGTGCCGGCCAAAGGCACCTGAGGTGATGACTTACACGGGCAGTCTGCAAATCCTCAGCAAAGAAACCAAAATGCTTGTGCAGCTTTTTGCCTTGTTTTTACGGGGTTGATTTTAATGATGCTTAAATGTCTCATCGAGCCTCTGTTTGCTGTGATTTCCCTGATTGATTTCCAGCGTTAGTCAAACTCGGAGAGAATGTGGGTCCTTTGTGGTTTTCATGCCTGGGGCTGAATCTTGCTCTTGGTGTGTTGAGTAGATATTCCTTCACATAAATCACTGCTCTGTCATGTCCTCCTGCTGCGAGATGTTCAGTGCATATCATCATTTACATTAAAGCATTTCCTTCAGGAGAATGTGTTATATTGCTTTATGAATTATGTGATGTGACATATAAGATTACGTTATGAATTGGCACTTAGGATATTAGAACAGTGGGACGTTTTATAGCGTGTGGTCACCATCCAAGAAGTAATTCATGCCTTTTCTTAATAAACTGGTCAAAAGGGAAACAGGCAAGAGAGTGTGACATTTTTACTTTGGGACAATCCTGGTTAAGAAAAAATCTTTGGTGATTTGCATAAACCTGCAGCCTGTTTATATCTGGAGGAAGAATATTGGTTTTTTTCTGCTGCATCTTCATTGTCCTAAGTCTTCTTTTACTAAACCTACAATTCTCAGTCCATCTGTAAGGGGAGGCTGGAGAGGCTGTAAGGGGGTCTTGGTGTTCTGAAAGAGTGAATGACATTCTTCAAAATTTCTTGTATTTGCACAAAATAGACCATAAATTTCAGTATGAATATGACAAAATGTCATAGGCTGGTGTGTACAGACAATAAACACAATTTGGGAATCCTTAGTGGGGCTGACAACTTTCCATGTTTCCTCCACACAATTTTACCCTAAAGAAGGAAATACAGACAAATACAACACCCCAAAGTAAGATCCGTGTGACACAGCTCCAGCTAATGCAGATTCCCTCACTGACATTTCATAGATCAATGTCTGGCCTGGAGCAGAGAATTCTGAAAGCTCTTCCCATTCTCACGAAGTGACAGCGGCTGCAGAGTGGCTGGGGACAGGGCTGTGTAAAAGTCATGTTCCAAACCTCCCAGGAGTGAATAATTCATTCTGCCAAAACAACTGCGCTGCTCATGGGAATAAAGGTTAAATACCACTATTGCTAAAGGTTGGCCTGCCCATACATCTTCTCTGCTCTGTCATAACATTCAGCTGCGATTGTCCTGTTATTTCTTACTCAATTTATTTACTTCTGACTGCATTAGCTCTCTGTGGATGGTAACAATGCTTGACAGTTCTTCATCTCCACTTAACATTACTGGAGTTTATTTTGTGTACCAGGAAAAGTTTGTTTGTGATTTGTCCCACAGTTCACCAGTTCACCTCTCCAGTCCTGCAGTACAGTGGCATTCTCAGGGCACTGCCCAGTGGTGCCACCTAATCCAGAGCTTAAAAAGAACCTGCAGATATCTAAACAGGGAACGTGGAGGAAATTATTGAAAACAGGGTAGAAAATTATTGCCCTATACAAATATCAGATATGCTCAAAGCCTAAACTCAATAATTCTTACTAAAAGTCTTCTTTATAGAGCAAGACTTTGAAGTTTTTAATGATACACATAATTGTGATTCAAATGCGCTTGATTGGAACCATAATAGATCTTTCTTCTTATATTTGTTTTGCTCCCCTGGGGCTTTTTGTCTTAAAGTACAAAATGACAATCAAACATGTAATTAGTTATGATGAGAATATAGTCAGGAGGGCTTCCTCCTTTGCTCCAGTTTCTCAAAGCTGGGCTCTGGAGATGTGGGTAACCCTCTTGATTTCTTCCTTCTTCATCCCATATTTCACTTTGTTCTCCTTGGGTTAAAATAGCTGGAAAATGTAGCATTGTGCAACGGATTGTTATCACATACAGGGTCAACCAATCTTGTGGAGAAAGTGAGAACAACTCTTCAGTGCAGTCATGTTAATTGAGAGAACACATTTAATGTGCTGAACATACAGTGGAGAATGACAGAAAGAGTGGAAAACAACTGAGAAAACATGGTGAAATTTGTGAGCTCTGTGGCTCTCTTCAGTCCTTAAACTGGTTAATATTTTATTATTGGTCTTCAAATTTGGTCTTCTCTTAAGGCTGTAGACTTGAGACTTTTGTTTACATTTCATCAAACTGGGGATAAGCCTCACTTCCACTCCTTTCCAGCCCTTCCTTCAAACCCAGCAGCTGCCCACAGTCAATAAATAAAAGTTTACTAGTAACATTCTCTTGGCACCTTGACAGAAAAAAGAAAGAAAAGGAAAGAATAGGGGAAAAAATAGTGAGATAGTTATTAAGAGGATATTAACAAATGCCAAAGAGATTGTTCCAAAAAAACATCTTTTCCAATCATTCCAAAACTGAGCATTTTATAACTTGGTGCCTACGGGGAAATTGTGCCAATATTTCCAAATAATCAGCACAGTGATAGCTGCAGCCTCTGGAGCAGTGGCCTGGGAGTGGGATCTGTGTCTGACCAAAGAGCTGCAACGGGAGGTTCTGACTGATCCTGGCAGCTCTGGGTGATTCTGCCCAGGAAATGTGACAAATAAACCTGAATATTGAGGCCCACCAAGACCCCACTGCAGCTCCTGGGAGAGCTCCCTCCGTGGATTTCTGTGCGTCACAGGCACAACTGAGAGGGAGCTGCTGATGTTGCAGCCGTTCCTCCCCCAGCCTGAAAAGTTAATGTGCATTGTTGAACACAATAATGCAGCAAAGCTGGGGCTCTGTGGCTGAAGCAGCTGCCTTTGATTGATGCCAGGAATGGAAGGATCTGTAAAACGACACTCAGTGAGACGCAGGCAGTTTATGGGCCCGGGGAAATGAAACTTTTATGAAGAATAAAAGTTTATGGTGAAGGGGAAATACTGAAATGTGCATCTTGAATGAAGCTCTTTTGCAGAGCCTTTCAAAACATACATTTGGGTCACTATATTTTTAAGAAGGAGATCTCTATATAAATATTATCCTTAATGCTGGTCCAATCCCATCTTGTGTTCTCTCTGTGAACACCTCAGCAGGGACAGGGAATTTCTTCCCTGGAAATGTAGCTATTGGACTTCTCCAAAGGGTTCCAGGGGTATATTTTAACTGCTGGATTAAAGCTCTTGTGATTTTTGAGGCATCAGCCACAAAAATATGAAGAACATTGGGGTGTAGTTTTCTGTGTTGGTTCCCAAACAAAACCCAGACATGACCAGTATTAATACATAAAAGACATCTAAAGACAACCCTACATTTTATATGCATTTTACACATAATGAGAGCTTGTGATAGTAGAATAACTTTAAAATTTAATTTCAGTGCCATTTTGACAGTAGCCAGAAACCAATACCTCAAAACTTTTGAGAGAAGAGGCATAGAAAAAAAAATGTATCTGTCCAGCTTTCCTCTGGAGCTGGCATCTCTATGCAAAATGAATGTAAAATTGTGCTCCCCTGAGCTGCTGGAATTCTTATCTGCATGCACCGAAGGAATGATTGCACGGAACAAGAGAATGTCTGGTGAGTTGAAAGGTTAAAGAACTGCAGCTGGAAATCAGAATCAGACCCAGCCATTGTGTTAGGCCAGTTCCATGCCAGAGTAATGAGAGATTGGGGGATTTACATCAAATCTTAAAATTCACATGTGCCTTCCACTGTCTTACCATCAGAAATATTTCAGTAGGACAACGGCATAAATAGGATTTCTGCTTGAATATATATTGTAATAAGTTTCTAAATCTCTGCTGAGCATCTACTCATCTAATAGATTAATTATAATAGCAACTGTGTATTCATTCAGAGTGTTGTCTACTGCACTTGAGCATGGCATCTTGTTAAAGTGCATTCTTCAGGAAACCATTGTGTACTGAAACCCGTTTAATTTCTCATGAACTTGGGCAGTCTTTCAGGTCCCTTGAAGATTTGCTTTAGCTCTTATTTATTCCACAGAAACCTTGTGATTAGGAGACCCTTGTGAAACATGTTATCCCACATTAATATTAAAAAAAATCTTCTAAAAACAGCAAATTGTGCTGTACTTGTGAAAAGGATCTTCATTCTTCTGAAAAGGAAGCAGTTGGTTTTTTTTTCTCTCTTTGCTTCTGATTTAGTCTCACACAAAGCAGGTGACAATATCCGGGCTGGGATCATCTTGTACCCCTGGCAAACGTGGCGTGGTATCCAGTGCTGAGCTTCTCTTTGAGCTGTCTGACCTTTAATCAGTGCTGAATAAAACCAACACGCTGTCAGGTCTCGGTTATTTTTCTCAAGGGGTGACTCTGCCCAAAGTAGCAATGAAACAAAACCTCTGGGAGCTTTAATTCAAGATCACCACGAGAAGAGACAACACCTTGTACTACAACAAAAAGGGGGAAAAAAAAGAAGATATGTATCTAAAACAAGCTGGTTGAGTTTGTTTAACAGTGAACAGGCTCTTGTTATATCAGCCTGTCGATGAGACTGGGTTTGTTTTTATTTTTCCCACAATATTTCATTTTATTTGATTTTTTTAAAATCCAAGACCTTCAGAAAGAAAATAACTCACTGTACATGAACAATACATATTTCTGTTATTGAGGCACTTGCATCAAATGTCTTGGGCCTTGTCTCGATCAGGTTTTAACCTTTTGCCACAGAAATCTCTGAGAATACTGAAAATGGATCCTGTGGTCTTTCAGCTCTGTAAAGAAATGAAAATGCTGCATTTAAAATGTGTTGATCAAGGTAGTTTAAAATAATACTTGCCCAGTCTGTGGGCAAAAGAAAGGATGAGTTCCCCCAGAGGAATTAACCTCTATCAAAGAATTATGGCTCGCTCTGATTCACATGTGAGATAAAGGTGTCACTGTGAAGCCACTTCAATGGAAATTGTGTAGATCATGGAATCTGATAAATTGCTTCAGCTTGGATTTTTAGGCCAAAGACTGGATCCCTTCCTAGGTTCCTTATTTTATAAAGTTTGCTCATAGTTTGCATTAATCTGCTACTTAATTTTGATTCACCATTGAAATGAATTTCTTGATCATTACTTTTTTGTTATTCAGTAGAATCTCATCCTGTCTTCAGCTCCACATTACTAGAAATATTTAATCTTGCTGTGACCATATATTATTTAGTCAGATTCCTTTTCAAACTAGTGCTTACATTTACAATTACAGATGAACTGATGAAGAAATCATTTTGTTGTAGGGGTGTCTCATTTTACCTTTTCTTTGTTTCTCAATGTGCACAGCAGATGAAAAGCTGGCAGAATTTGCAGGCTGCCAGTCTGGGGGAGAGGGAGAGCCTTGATCCAAGGATGGAGCAGGATGGGCTCCCCTCCTCAGCTCAGGCCTGGCAGCAGCTCAGAGCTCTCTCTAACTCTGATAAAGAAGCAGAGTGAGGATCTGCCTGCACAGCATTTAGGAATCTGTGTGGGGAGCATTTTTCCCTCACTCCACTCTGCAGCAGAACTGGGGTCTCAGGGAATCTCTGTCACAGAAACCTTCAGCACTGCAAGAGATGGGGTTTTATTGAGGCTGAAACAATAAGCCCATGAATTCGTACAAATTGAAATTAGAACAATGTAGGCTTTAATAATGACATTTCTTATTGACAGTAGTGACATCCAACAAATCTTGAACTGCAACACTTTACAATGGAAATAGAGAACTTCCTGTTATTTCACCATTGCTGTTTTCATTGTAGCCATGGTGGACATTCTGCCTGCAGAACTTAAAGTGGAAGAGATACACCTGTAGTTCATTTAGTGAAAAGCAATTAATACAGAAGGCTTCAAAGTGCAGAGGTACAGGGAATTTGTGTTAGAGCTGGCTCCTGCTGGCTGAGTAGCAAGTAGAGATAATATGGACACAAGCACAACTTAAATATCAGGTGGAACTACTCAGTGGTGTTGATGTGGTATTTGCAGACATTGATGAGGTATTTGCAGACATTGATGAGGTATTTACAGACACTGATGAGGTATTTACAGACACTGATGAGGCATTTCCAGACTGGATCAGCTGTCCCAGGCGCGGGCAGCCCAGTCTGAGAGGTCTCTGTGTGTTTTCTCCAGGCACCACGGTGATGCGCATGGCCGCGTTTGACGCCGACGACGCCAGCACGGACAATGCTCTGCTGCGCTACAACATCCTCAAGCAGACCCCCACCAAACCCTCCCCAAACATGTTCTACATCGACCCCGAGAAGGGAGACATTGTCACTGTGGTGTCCCCCGCCCTGCTGGACCGCGAGGTAAGGGAGAGCTTTCCTATCTCGCGTTTTCATGGTCATGCCTCGAATCTTCGCAGGGGTGTGGGAAGAGTTCTGAGTGTTGCCATGAGGAGGATTCAGATGCTCAATTCTGGGAGTCTCTTAAGAGTTTTATTTTTTATTTGGACCTCAGTTCTAAGCTCTGATCAGTGTTTGTAAAGCTAATAGTTCATAATTTCTGTGCAAGACATTTGGTGCTGTGTGATGAGAGTGAAGAAGTGGAATTCAACTTAGAGTTAGTAAATTACATCCAAAGTTAATTGTGCATAAAACTCACTCTGAGATTATTAGTTTAGTGCTCTACATCCTCTTCTAGAATGTTTTTTGAGTAGACTTATAGAATTAATTAATTTGTACCCCATAGCTAAAAAAAACTACAGGAAGGGTAGGAAAGGAGCAGGTAATCCTCAGGTGAGCTTTAAGGTGAATTGCCATAGTGCCAAAATCTGTGCTTGTAACAGATCGTTGACATTATGAGACCATAAATTGATAGCAAAGAAAGCTTAGTTGTGATCATTTCATGTTCAGAATATAATAAAGTAGAGCCAATCTGTTAATCCAAAAGTTTATGTGCCAGAATATATAAAATCTTACTCTATAAATCACAATTTCCTTTGATTAAGTAGCCTTGGGTACTCTTACATTCCTGGAGACACCCAAATTCTGTTCTTGCAGGTGTGTGCTGAGTCACTGAGCTTGTCTTCTAAATTGATTAAATTCAGGACTGTCTAATGTCCTTAGTATCCAGCACATTGTTTTCATTTTACTGGATGAAAATCCTGTGCATTTCTCTTTCTTGGTGGGTAGATTTTTCTACACGCTTTTCCAACAGCAAACATTTCATGGGTAAACCAGGCACAGATTCCAGGGACACAGTGCAGTAAAGCCAAGTGTAAAGCAAATGTCTGGGCCTGTAGGTCTGTGTTTTTAAATTCAGAGAGATTATAAGTTTTTTCATACTTGGGTGCCTGGTCACAGAATGGTGCCCAGGTTAAGGTTTTTACAATCACTACCTTTCCTCCCCTCAAGTTTCCCTTCTAAATTCATTGTTTCAGCTCAAAAGCTTTTTAGTGTTTCCTGAAGACAGTTTTAGGTACTTTTATTCCTCACAGATAACCATTCCCCAGATTAAACCAATTTGCTCAAAATTAGAAAATCGATGGAAGGGAATGCACATGGCTGCTTCTCTCAGTGCCTTCCAAAGGTCACTGGTGATTCATGAAATAATGATGCTGTCTCCATGCAAGAAACCTGGTGTTCTGGCTGGGCAGTATATCCTGAAAGCAGAATTCCTCATTATTTTTAATAATAGTTAATTCAATACTTTGAAGGTGACACAACAAGCTGCGATCCTGTTGAAATTCCAGAGTAATTTCTGTTGTTGTTGTTGTTTCCAACCTGAGTGGTTTACAAGTCAACGGTAGACTTGAATAATTTTAACACTAAAACTAAGGATTGCCTGCACTTAAAATCCAGGCTCACATTGTCTTGTCAGAGGAAAGGCTTGGGAAAAAGGATATTTTCTGGTTTTTCACACAATTCTCTGTGCTGTCTGTCATCTGTGTGGGTTCAGGCTCTTCTACCCTTCCTGTCCATATGTCTTGAGTTGAAGTTGGTGGTCAGACCTCTTTTTTCAGACCTGTGGACTTGCCATTCTGGTCAAAGATATAGAACTTCTATTTTTAACCGTAATTGCAGCTTTTAGAGAGAAGCAGCCTAATGATTTTATTCCGAAAAAAAATCTGGGTACCAATTTAATATTGATGTTATATAAATAATTTTTATGTATTTCTGTGTGGTTCATGAAATGGAATTATTGTAAAAAATTGTCCGTGTGAGGTGGAGACAGTGTGGAGGAGGAAATGTCTGAGTAGTTTAGGAGGAAGAAATGTCTGACTGGATTCCTGCTTGAGGAGTAAAATGTCTGCACATGACCAGGCTTGAGTGAGAAAAGTGTTGGGCTGGAGGGAGTATCATGTGCCATTCCTCTGCAGGAAAACTGCTGGTATTGATGCCTTTTTATTGGGAACCTCTGTAAATCTTAAATGTTTTGGCTCCTTGTCACAGTCTGGGATGAAATGTGTTGTAGAAACTCAGGAGGAAGAAAAGTTCCTTGCTCTGAAAGCCTTGTAGAAGGTGTGAAACACCAGAGGACAGAAACTGGAGATTGAGGAGAAAATCCTCACGAAGGAGAATTTGTGCACAGGAGACAGGAATGGTTTTATCTCAGCAGTTCTTACCTTGGTGTCTCAGTGGACACACAAACCTTTCCATCGTGCTTTCCACTGCTTGGAAAAGCGAATGGGTGCTGAGCAGCTCAGCTGGTTCTGTTTGAGGAGAGATTTGGGCAGCAGCTTTTGCAGGTGTAGCTGGTGAAGGTACTCACAGCCCTTGTGCAGGGGCTGAGGGAAACTGAGATTGTGCTGGGCAGTTCCAGGGTCCAGACACTGCAAAAGCTGCTGCTGGTGAATGTGATTATTCCTTATTTCAATTGAAATCTGCAGCTTCTCCTAGGTTTTACTTAAACCTTTAACTGGGTCAACTGCCTGTGATTGAAGGTGTGCTCTTTAAAACTCTAGCAGCCCTAGACACCAATTAAGAAGCTGAGTTAAAGTAAAAATTTCTCTAGGATGGACATGGAGAAAACTGTTTTCCGTTATTAATTTGTACATGCACCAGAGGTTTATGTGAACTCTTTCTCAGCATGTTAAAACACTGGCTAAAATCACTCCAATTTTCCATCTCTCTGTGAGATTTACCACTGTTTGGTCCTTGATGCTTTTGAGAAACTCACTACTGCATTTAAGACACATTAACAGAATATTAATTGTATGTGAGGGATGGTTTTTGGTTGTTTTGTTCTGTTTTTTCATTTTAATTATGATTTAATGATTTATTTCATGTTTTTGCATCAGAGGGAACAGGAGACTGGAGGTTTTGCCCAGTGGGAGACACTGAGATGTGGAGATAGAAAACATCTGGCAGCTTTTGCACAAAAGGGATAGTCCATATTGTTTCTCCATGCTTCAGCATTTTCAGAAAAGGAGCTATAGCATAGCCTAAAAAACTTTATTCCAGAGTAAAGAACCAAAATACAGGTATTTACACTAAAATTAAATAAAATTTGGGCATCTGGAGAGCTCAGTTTTTAAATCCAATGATAGATGTAGGAGAATCTCAGCATGCATTAGTGAACATCTATGTTAATAATATTAAGAGATGAAAATGAAAGAATACTTTTGTTTCTGAAATACTATCAGGGAAAAAAGTTATTTGGAAGTAGACTCTTTTAAAATAAAATGAAACTTAAAAGGAGAAAGAATGTCTGCATCACAAGGGTGTGCAGGAACTCCCCCCAGATTCCATCCAGCAGATATCCACCAGCAGATTTTATTTATAAATTTTTTTTATCCAAAATTCTTTCCAAAAATGCATGATCCTGGGGGTTTAAAGCAAAATTCGGGTAATTTCTCGAAGAACATCCATTTTCATTTTTAGAAAGGCAGGTAAGGACACATTTTTGAAGATTAATGTGGGTTGGTGTTTTTTTTCTTCTTCTGGGAGTTAGGCATCCTTGAATGTGTCAGTAATAAAGATTGAAGAGTGTTAGGGGGCAAATTATACCTCCAGGTATCCGTTGGAGAATACATTTTGATTCATAAATTCAGAGGAGAAGGATGCCCTCCATCAAAGTATATGGTCTAAATGACACGAAATAGAGCACAACAGGGAAAGAGAGTAAAAATGCAAGAAAAAACAGGGGGAGGGAGAGAAGTTGGAGAGAAACCTTGAGGAAACATCCTAAATTTCAGGGATGGAGACTCCAATTCAAAGTGACACTTGCCTGCAGTGAGAGGAAAATAATGCTCCTCACGTGCACAAGTGAAGAAAACGTTTGTGGGCTTGTAGAATCAGCTCTCAAATTTCCTTTATGGGTCAGGAATTGGGTTTTCTGCATGCCCACAGTGCTGTTTTTCCAGTGTCACAGCCCCCTCTGCTCCAGAGGAAAGTGACTGTGATCTCTATCAACTTTATGACTGAAGTACCAAAAGAAAGCTGCCACCGCAGCTGCTTAAGTAAAATATTTACTTGTCACAGTTTGAGAAGGAACCTGCTTTTGCTAGGAACTGCTGGGCTTAATTTGAGCTCAGGTTAACAAATGGATTGAGCTGCCTGCTCGCTGCTCTGCTGCTGCCACACGAGGTTTGAGCACCTCGAGGACTCTGCTCTGTGTGTGCTGTGATTGTGAGGGACCCTGGGCTGGGCTGGGGAGGGAAATGAGTTCTCTGCAGTGGCCACGAGCTCAGGAAAGAGCTGCTGTGCTCTGTTCGAACCTTTCTGCCGTGTTTAGAGCATGTTTATTTTCTCCTCTCTTTATGACTTGGGGAAATGGGGCTGGAAGCCTTTGGCCATAAAGTGTGAGAAACCTGGAGTTGCACTCTGTGCTCGTGTTTGTGAGAGCTGCTCACAATAACAGAGACCTTTGGGGTCTGGAGCATCTCCCTGTGAGGAGAGGCTGCGGGAGCTGGGCCTGGATGCTCTGAAGAGGAGAGGGCTGAGAGGGGACCCCATCACTCCCTACAAATATTTCCAAGGTGGGTACCAAGAGAATGGTCCCAGACTCTTTTTGGTGGTGTCCAGCTGCAGGACAAGGAGTGATGGCCAGAAACTGAAACACAACAAGATCCACCTCAGCAGGAGGGAGAACTTAACCTGGAGGGAGTAGAGCACTGGAACAGCTGCCCAGGGAGGGCATGGAGACTCCTTGGGGATGTCCCAACCCCACCTGGACACGTTCCTTGTGGAATGGAACAGCATTCCTGCCTTGGCAGGGGCTTGGATGGGTGATGCCCACAGGTCCCAAGCCTATTTTGTGACCTCCCTGTTAAGCACAGGCTGTGGGATTTAATGACAGCTGCACAAAAAGCAGAGTAGAGCAGCTCTCCTGGCTGTGAGGGTGCATGGCTGTGCAGGGGAGTCAGCAGCAGCCCCCAGCCCGTATTCAGCAGCACTCTGGGGCAGAAATGTTCTGTACAGAGTGAGCCATGGGTACTCATGGCTGGTGTGAGTAAATCACAGCGCTCGTGATCCCCTTCACTTCTCTGAGGGGTTGGCAGTGGGAAATAGAAAAATCTCCAGTTCTGCGTGTGGACACCACCCTTTTTATTCCGATTTTCCCTTTTGGAGATGGGTGTCTTAAGCAGTCAATATACTTATTACCTACTCGATCTAAATGCAAATGCTGAACCAACAGTGCACTCTCATTTTTAATGAAAAGATATCAATCTTTACAGCAAATGCATTCCACATTTGATCTTCATATTAACCTCTAAAATATTCATATTTACAGCAATTGTGGGAAAACATATACCTTGGAGCGTATCAGCTCGGAGTTGGAATAATTGTATCGTTTTGTCTTGTCCTCTCTGGCAGACTTCCCACTTGCACACCTTGAACTTGTTCTGCAAAATGCTGAATTCCAGAGCTGAACCTCAGTGTCTGTGGTTTAAGGGGTTTTAGTAACTGATATGGCAATATTTCATATTTCTCTCTGCCTAAAATACAAGATAAACAAGGGATCCAGCATTTCCCCTGGGTTAATGCATTTCTGGCATTCTGGTTCCTGATGTTTGTAAATATAAACAGCAGAGGGTCTTGAGCCAGAGGAAAACTCAGGGACCTTTGGTCTCTTTTCAGAGAATTCTCATTATATCTGAAATATTAGAAAAGTAGAGGAATGGACAGAAAAAAAACTTCAATTATAATATTACTTATGGGCAGAGAGATGGAAAATTTTTCTTAGTGAGAGGTAAAATCATATTTAAAGTTAATTTTATGATGAACTTCTTGGTATTTGGGCTAAAATGCCTGTAGAAAGGGAAAAAAAATCATAGTTTACCAGTAATTCCTAGTGAGATTTCTATTATGTTTTTTGGTTAGAAAGCTCATTAACCTGCTCTTAAATCTCGAAAGAAGCTGCGCAAAGAAGTTTTTTTAACACAAAAAGGGTATTTTCAAATATGTATGTGGTTATTTTTAGTTCTGCTAGGATAATTCCAATTTCCCAGTGTGTTATTTTGGGATAATTCCTCTAGCACCAATGGGATTTTATTTTTGATTCCCCAAATGTCATCAGACAACAGAGACATCTTTCTCACTTATTTTCACTTTCTTTTATCTTTCCTGTCTTCTTATGACTTTCTATTTTTAGAGTGCATGTGGCAGAAATAATTTCAAATATGCTGGATTTTAGAGGATTTTATCTTAATGCCATCAATTGGGAAATTCTTTCTCTCCAAATTCTTCCCAATTTTAAATCTCTTTTGTGCTGGAGTATCTAATTACAATGGCATTAATTAAATGTGTGTGTGTTCAACTTTGAGTTTTTAGTCTGTACTAATAGAGTTTTATGAAACTCTATTCAAGGTTAAAATCAGCCCCTCTCAGTCCACATGGGCAATGTGAATTTTTAGTTTTCTGTGTCTGTGCTCAGTGCATCAATTAAAAGGTAATTAGTGAAGGCAGGATGTGAACAAACATTATGAGTCGTGTTCATCAAATTCTCTTGTTTCTCTCCTGGACTGGAGGATCCACTGGTGCTCCACTTGTAGCACATTCATGGAACTTTTTGCCTGGTTGTTTTTAAGTTTTGTACATTAAGCAAATCTCAGAAATCAAAGCCTTAATTAAAATACAGCTGGAACATCTTAGAGAGACAGAGGCTGCTCCGAGTCTGTTTTTACTGTAAATGCCCATTACACCCATTTCTTGTGCATTTGATCCCTTCAGAAGGCCCAAATCCAAGGCAGAAATAAGGACATTTGATTATGTGGTGGATTGGTGCAGACAGAAAGTTCCCTTCGGCACAAAGTGCCAGAAAATGAACTTTCTGTGCACTCTGTGCTTGTCTGATGCAGCTGAGAGTTGCTCAGGGATGGATTTCCCTCGCTGGAGGATCCCTGCATCCTGTCAGTGACCTCAGTACTACTCTTTGTGCCCCTAAATCACTTTTTCTGATTGCTTTTTACAGTGACATCTTTAACTTGATCTGTCTTGCGCTATGCCTTTTATTTCCTTTTTTTTCCCTCTTTTTTTTTTCCTTTTTTTTTTTTATTTTCAAAGCAAACTTTATTTCCTTGAGAGGAAACCCATAAAGCACCATCCTCCCTGCAGAACAAGCACGAGCTGACTCCTTGGAGACCAGAGATAAATCACTTTTAAGGGAAGATATCGCTCACTCAGAGAAGTGATTTGTAAACACTTTGGGTTTGTGCTCTATTATCCCACCACCCCCAAACAGACTCCTGCCTCTGAAACAGTGAAATATGAATTCTCCCTTGCAGGCTGAATACAGGGAGCAGTATTTATGAAGTGTTTATTTCTTTGGCAAACAACACCTGAAATCTCCAGAATATTTTGCCTGATGCTGCTCATTTAATGATTTTAAAAATCCTGGATCCCAACCTGCCCTGGATGAGATGGTTTCAGCACAAGAATTGAATATTTTTGGCACTTTAGTTTTTCTTTAGAGTATTTCTGTTGAAATGTTGCCCTGAAAAAAAATTAAAAGTAGATTTAGGCCAGGGAGCACTCACACTGCAGGTGAGATGTGTGGCAGTGCCATGGCAGGGAGACTTCCATTCCTTGAAAAGGGAAATAATTCCATCAACAATCATGGAAATATTCCAGCCTTGAGGAATTTCAACAGAAAAGAGGCCCAGAACTGGCCTTTGTTTCCTCAGCAAAGAGAAACAGTGAATTTTATTCCACATGTATTTCAACTTAATCAACATCTGTCTTGTGTATTTAAAACTGTCACTTCTGGATTGTAATTCTATCATCTGAAAAATAAGTCCTCCTCAAAAGAAAACTGAAGTGACAGGCTGAAGAGAATGAAACATGACGTTGCTCGTTCTCCTTTCGTCCTAGAGCTAAAATTTAAATTAATTTTCTTCTTCTTGTCAGAAAGTATTTTAATTGGAAATTACTTTTGATTGCAGTTTGCAGCGAGGAACGGGATCGTTCCCATTGTGTAGTTCAGTGTCTTCATAATATTTCACTAAATTAATCTTTGCAGATGTTTTAAGTAGTTGATAGCTTTGCTGCTAATTCTAAAGAAGGTAAAAAACCCCCTGAGATAAATGTAAAGATTTTCCCTTTTTTTGTTGTTTCTTGGCACCTTTTCATGCAGCTATGGTGTGTTTGTTGCCATAGTTACCTGCTTGTTGGGAGAAATGAATATTTGATAGTAGCAGTAACTAGACTGTAAAAATTAGATATGCTGCTTCGGTTCAATTTAGGTTTATCACACTTTTTTTTTGCAGCAGAATTTTCATTATAAATGTTGAAGGAAAGTTGTGGAGTTGTATTCCTGTGGGAGCCACAAGTCTCTGTAGCCCTGTAAGTTCATTCACACTCATTCCACAGCCCTCTGATGAACTAAAAGATCCTAATTAAATTTTCTCCCAATATACTTGAATTTTTCGTTTCCAGACCTCTTCTAATGGCAGCTGCTCCTATTAATATCTTAATTTAAATATCACAGAGGACAACAGCAGCCGTGCCACGGCCACCAGAGGTGGTGACTCTGCTGGAGCAGTGACCCAGCCCAGGAGGGATCAAATACAGGGGTTTGGTCTAAACTCTCACTTCTGAATAATCTCTGCTTTGCCAAAATCATTTTGTCACCTGGCTCAGCCCACACCAGCTCCAGACAGCTCAGAAATGCACTTTAAATGGCAGCAGTTCAGGGGAAATTGTGTGTTAGAGAGGAACAGGATCTTCAGAATAATAAAAAATACGTGGATTAATTAGAAAAATTCCAGGATTGAAGCAGTGGCTGCTCTGACATTTACCTCAGCCCTGGCACTTGCTGCCTGCACGGAAATCTTTGGCAGAAAGGGTGACTTGAGGAAAAACTGATGCTCTGAGTCATGGGGTTGTCATGCAGGGCTGTGCCAGACAGGAGAAGTGACAGAAATCGTGTTGGCTGCATTATCTTCCCTTACTCTAATTTCTGTTGTCTTAGAAATGTCTGAATTGTCTCAGTGTACTTTAATAAAACACAGAACTCATGGAAGAGACAAACTGAAGAGAGATCAGCTTTCCCAGGAGATTTCTGCCTTTCCAGTGGACCAGGAGAGAGGTGGAAAGCACTGAAATGAGGGAGAATTTGTCAGAAATGCACTTCTGATATCTCAAAGCCCAGAGATTTCTCCTAATGTGATTAAATGCTTGAAAAAAAAAAAAAATAAACCAAGGTAAAAGCAGTAAAATCTGTGCTGCTGGTAATAACGGTGTGATTTGGGCTTTCCTGAGGTAACAGGAAAGTTGTTGCCATTGATTTTCACCTCGGAAGTTGCAGCAGGTCCAAGGCAGCAGCCGGGGGGAATTGGAGATAGCAGGGCTTTTTGCTGGACTCTTGACTCCTCACCACGGCCTAATTACAACATTGAGGCATCGTGTTCCTGCCTTAAAAGAGAAATAATCACGGGGTTCTGCAGCCTGCTGTCTGCCAGGCTCCAGGGCAGCGCTCTGGGACAGCAGCAGGTAAAAGCTGCTTTTAGCGGTGTGAGAGATGGTTCTGAGAGCTGCAGAAAACAGTGGGCTTCACTTAGCAAAGCCCAGCACTTTAAAACAGGTTGTTTTTTGGTGTCTGTTCTTTTGTTGGGTTTTTTTTGTTGTTGTTGTTGGTTTTTTTGTTTTTTTCCTATGAGGAGTAAAAAGGTCTAAGTTTGATCAGAAAGTTTGAGAAGCTCTTCTGAGTTTGGTTCTGGCTGTGCCTGTGCTGGGATGGAGCCTGTGGCTGAGCAGAACAGAAAGGGCTCCCCACTTTCTTTTCAGCAGTGGGGAGCCCTTCCTTACCCCATTTGCCCAGGATAATCCCACTCCCAGCTCCCAACTTCCTGATAATTACTTACAGAGTTCAATCAATATAAATTTTTCCTTTTTTTCAAGCATTTATAATACGTAGCAGCTTATTTATTAACCTAATTTAAAGCTTGCATTAAACAAAATTTCCAGTGCACCCCTCCAAAAAAAAACAACCCAACAAAAACCCCAAAACCGCAGTGCAATGAACTGAAGTCCATTCCATGCAGCAGCAATCGAGGCTGGCACTGTGCTGCCCCTCTGCACTCAGCTCTGACTCTGCAGAGGGCACAGATTTCCTCCTGAGCTCACAGTGACACAGCTTGAAGGCACTTCCACCCCAAAAATATGCCCTCAGCGCTGCCATCACTGACCAGAAATCCCTTCTTCCCCAGCCAACACGGGAGGGAATTTATTTCTCACTTGGGAGAAAATTCCATTGGCAACATCCTCAAGCCTCCAGGGGATTTGCCATCTTGTCTAATTTGTTAAGGGCAGTCTGGGTTTTTCAGAAATGTCTTCAGGTAAGGGGAAATTCTTCAAAAATTCAGTTCTTTGGGTGCACTGGATGTAGGGAGGATTTGAAATGATTGTCTAAAAGGTGTCCTTGAAGTGTTGGGAATATATAGATTTACATATGTGCAGATCTATATACATATATATATATGGTTGGTTCTTTTGGGCTTTTATTTTTTTTCTTTTAATTGAGAGTGCTTTGAAAGATATTTTATAACTGGCTTGCCTTTAATTGGAAAATGGGGAATGGAATTTCACGTGGTTTTGTTGGGAATGTCACTCCTCAGCACAAAAAGTCAATCCCCATCACATGGAAAGGCGTAGATGGAATTAAATCAAGCTTTTACTGAAGCAGTGTCAGTGGAATCTCACAGCTTGGTTTGAGGAAGGAAGCAACATTTAAAAAATCATTCCTTACATTGTGCAAATGTGCAAAGTTTTGGTTTTATAGCCGGCCTTGTCTCATTTTGGGTGGGAGGAGCAGAACACTGAACACCCGAGTTCAGGAAGGTTTAACAGAAACTCCTGCCCTGTTGGGTGCTCTCCAGGAGCTTCGGTGTCTCAGCTGGTTATTTGTCCCCTGAATTTCATGGATCACATTGAGTCCAGCAGCCTCCACACGAAGCAAACAGGATTTGATTGCATGATCTGACACGTCAGCCTCGGTTTTGGGAGGCAAAGGGGAGCTTGATTTGCTCTCAGTGACTTGGGAAGTTACCCCTGCTGGAGGAGGAGGGTTTAAATTAAACCAAGGAAGTTCATTTCCAATAGATAAAGCAAGATAAGGTTTCCTTTTTTCATCCCAGAAGCGATAGAAAGCAGTATGTAATTTTTGTTTTATGAAGATGGAAGACCGAAAACTGACACAGATTTTGGAATATAAATTAAGAATTTAGATGACATTTTGAGGAAATGGATAAGCAGAAGATGCTGTGTGCTGTAGTTGGAGCAAAACCTGTCTCTTTCAATCCTATCCAGGGCAGATAAATTACGTAGTATAATTCAGCCTATTACTGATAAGTGTAATGGATCAAACAGAACACTCTAAGTTTCAATAAACAGGAGTGAGAATGGTAACTTCCTGCACACTTTCCTATTTTTCTGTGCAGCCCATCTCAGAAAATACTAGACAATATCTCTGAAACAAATCATACAATGCACTGCAGAAAACATTCTGGAATATTTGATATAATTTTAAACATATTTTTCACTCAGTTATAGATATTGGAGAACACTGGAAAAGTGTTATAGAGCTTTGCATATAAATATATTTCTTATTTGTACACGAGCCTGCCATGTAACCACTCAAAGGTGCAACAGCTGATTTAAGACTTGGAGGCAAAAAGGAATCTGCTGCAAAAGGAAGGTTAAGGCTCAGAAATGAGTAGCTGCTCTTGCTAGAGTTCTGGGAGAAAGTAATGAGGGGAGAAGAAAATGAGCAGCAAATAAGAATTGCACCAGAACTGGTGGAGGGACTCAGAGTGCCTCATTTAGGTTTTTGAGAAAGATGTGCACTTGTACACTGAACAAGAAAATGATCTTTGGCTTTTAGGGGTGTTCCACAGTCCCCCACAAACACCACTGATCTCTGACACGCCAAGCTGTGCTTCAGAACTTTCCATGCTGTGAAAAGTTTCCCTCTCCTTGTAGAGGCGAAGAGACTGCGTTCGTCAACTACTGCAAAAAAAAACAAGCGGCACGGAAAGAGTTGGGACTAAAAAGAGCCCAGGACAAATTTGGATTTGCGTGGTCATTTCCTCTCTCTGCAATAGAGCTGTGTGGATTTTAGCTATTGTGCAAACATCTGGAGAGGTACAATTATGTGCATTCAAAATCTCAGTCGCTTGAATTCTGCTAGAATTAATTCTAGAAACTTCTGCAATTTGGCTTTGAGCTGAGTGAACATCAGAAAATCTCAGAATTTTTCTCTGTGGTGCCTGGATTTTGTTACCCAATAACAATGTCTGCCAGAGCAGAAAAGTATAACAACATTTTCAGCAGATTAAAGACAAGGCTTCATCCACAAAGAGACTCAGCCAGTAACAGAACTCATGGCTTTGGTTTCTGGCTCCTTGTGGGAAATTAATGGATGTTTCTTCAGCTGGGTCCTAAGGAAGGTGCATTAAGGAGAGCTCACCCTGGTCTGGGTTTTATTGGTGAACAGTAATGCAGAGCCATCCATCTCTGCTCTCCCAAGATCCTGCAGCAGGTTGCATTCTGGTTTTGGTTACAGATTTATCTCTCTGTTCAGCGCTTTCCTGCAGCAGGGGAAGCCTCAGACGGGCTCTGCACACATCCACCTTTTCCTGGCTAATCCATCTCTGGAAGCAGCCTTTGCTGGGGATGATTGTCTGCTCGGGAGGAGCAGAGCCTGCTGTGCTGCTGGAGCACTGACTGACTCCTCTGCTAATCCTGTGTTTGACAACAGCACCAGGCAGCCAGAATGGCAGGAATTTATGTCTTGAGGAAATAACTGGATGGATGATGACAGGGGAAAAAAAAAAGTGGTTTGGAATTATTTACCTTAAAGCTGTTTTCTCTTCTGGTTCTGTTTTCCTTTTTCTTCTAAAGTTCATGTCTGTGGCTCTCACCTTCTTCATGAATATCTCCTTTTTAAAGAAACAACGTGTATTTAAGTAAATTATCAATTTTTAAAACAGTTTTCAACATTGGAAAGGTTAAAGGAAGAAGAAATGTAAAGAAAGACTGAGAAGTTACAAATATATTATTGAAATAATAAAATGTACCTCAGCTTTTCACTCTGGAATAAATTGGAGCAAAACTGGGAAAAACACAGAAGAACAAGGATGGGGAAATTTTTAGAAAAACATGAAACACAAAAAGTAGTCTGTTAAGTTAGAATGATGGCTAATTCAGTTGTGTGAATTGTATTAATGGTTAACGAGTAGAACTTGGTGAAGGAAAATATCCATGAACCTTTTCTAGCAAAGATTAAACCATGAAATTCCTCTCTAAAAGAATATCCATGGGTGTATTTCAGAGGAGAACAGAAAAAGAGGCAACAACTTCAATGTATGGGCTTGAACAAACAAAAAAAGCCCAAAAAGCTATTTATGAGCAGTGTCCCAGTGACAAGAAATATTTCTGGGAGTTCAAAGTCTTTAATTTTCTACATTTAGAGGTGTTTCAAGGCAGGGTTTGGATAAACCTGATCTAGTGGAAAGTGTCCCTGCCCTGGCACGAGATGGAAAGAGAAGATCCTTAAGGTCCCTTCCAACTCAGACCTTTTATGATTTAAAAACACCCATTAAAGTGAGTCCTGGCAGTAAAAATCGATGAGCAGAGAGCAGCCTCCTGAGAGGTGTGAGGTGTGCCTGGGGCTGAAATGGGAAAGGAAACAGGTGAAAAGCATCCCTGGTACTTCTGAAGAGCCCTGATGACTTTTTGTGAGGAACAGCCCGATTCTGAATATCCAGATGTTCATATAATAGTTTGTGCTATTTAAAGTTAGCACAAACTTGCCTCTCTCTCTCTCTAGATAGCATCAGGCTCTGGAAGTCTTTTAAAAGATATAAATTGAGCGCTTCAGAAAAAAATGCAAATCAACGGATATAGCACGGCAGAAGAATAGAAAGAAGAAAGGGTTTGAAATGTGGTTTTAGCCACATTGTTTTAGAGTTTATGAGTCATCTGAGCTTCTTCTGTGCTGTGGAAAATTGCTTCAGAAATTGCTCCAGGCAGTTAGCTCAAAACTCGTGTTTGCAGATTTGTTCAGAGTCACAGCACTTGTTCACATCTGCTCGCTCAGAATGGACCCTCAGCAAACACTTGGGGTTCAGTTCCAGCCTTTGAACTCCAGCAAGGTGCGGCGTTTTTTGAAGCATAAACATGAATTTTAATGTAGATATTTATGAGACTTCTATTAAAGACTTCTTTCTGTACCTCCTCTTGTGACCATCAAAGCAGCTCCCAGCATGGTGCAAAAAGTGACTTTTGTAGTACTGAAAATCTGGTAAAACCAATGCCTTAAATCAGGATTTTCTTGACCCACACACAAAAAAACCCCTCAGCAGATAAATAATATTTCAAGCTTCTAAAAGCCTGTGGTGCACCATGAGAGATTCAGCGGGGGACAGAAACCTTCTGGCCCAGGTTTTGCTTCATGCTGACCCCACCTTGCTGCATTTCTTCCTCCTGAGAGAGGCTCTGGTTCCAAGGCATCCTGCAAAGATTTGCTTTGCCATTCTCAGTTTAAGGTTTAAGAGAAGATAAGCGTGGTGGGAAATCCCTGATTTTTTAGTGAAAAAAAATCTTCTTTTTTTTTCTTTTGGTGCTAAATGTCCTGAATTTCTTTATTTGCATTGAATATACCTTTGGTTTTGTTGTTGTAAGCGTGGATAGTTTGATCGCCCATGGAATGTGTCCACGCCTGCCAGGAAGCCAAAACCACATTTCTCCAGCAGCTCCACAAACCTCTGGCCCACATAAAGCCCCTGGTAGTGGCTGTTTTTCCAGCAGAGCTGAATTTTACCCAATCCAAGTGAAAGCTGACAGAATCCGACCTGGGTGAGACCACAAAGCAATGGAATGCAGAGCATTGAAGACTGGAGGCAAAATTTCCAATCCAGATGAGTAAAATTGGATGTTTTTGTCCATTTTTAATCACTTAAATAAACAGGGTCAGGCATTCAAAAATACTGATTTGCCAAGAGGGCTGGGGCTGCCCAACACCTTACAAATTAAACTTTTCCACATGGCTGGTGGAAGGAAGGTGTAGGGTTCTTATTTCTGACAACTGAAATGTCAGATCCCATCGTGTTGGCTTCATCTCAGCTGCCTCGTGGAAAGGAAATGGCAAGGGAATGATCATATCAATATCCCACGTCCCTCTGGAGGGGAAGTAATACTTTTAAAACACAATTTATATGAAAATGTCCCTCAAAGACGTGTCTTACAAATACAGAGGATATGAAGGATTTCAAAGGAGCTAATAGAAGGAGGAAGACAGCAATATCCTTTATTACATCCCCTTTAATCGCAGGGAAATCTATTTCCAGCTAATCAGCTGAGGATGTGAGAGGCTCTCTCAAGTTCAAAGAGGTGTTTCATCTGGAGCTGCCCCTCTCCCCAGCCTGGAGTTCACTCAGCCTGCTCCTTTCACCTGCTTTAACAGATAAGGAAATAGAAAAGATCTGAAAAATGTTTACCTGGGGAAAAAAAAAAATACAGAATGCAGATCACAGCTTTAAAGACAGATTTCACAAGTAAAATGTGTTTATTTTACCACCATCTAAAGGCTTTTAAATCTTTACTTTGTCAAGAAAGTGGGAGTTTAAGGAGAAAATATTAACTGGATCAAGGTCCTGGCAGAACAGAACTTTTTCTGATACGATTTCTTTCTTTACAATTTCTTTGCAAACATCATGAAGGCCAAGATTGCATTGTGTTTCAGGCTTAAACACCCAGGTAAGAACACTCTCCCTCTGGAATGCCTCCTCTCCAGAACTGCCTGCGAGTCCCTCACACATTAATGAGCCATTCTGTGTCCCCAGTGGTCCTGAAGAGCTGCTTGAGAGGATGAAGATGTTCTCAGATGGGAGCCAGTAATGCCATTCTCTCTGGAACACACACAGAAGGACCGTTCTGTACTGGGAAATTCTTAATTTGGGCTGCAGACTAGGACTCTGAATCTTAGCTTGAGATGCAATTTGGCTGCCAAAGAGGGTTTTGGTTTTGTTTGTTTTTTTTTCCTGGACTGAGGGTTAATATTTTTCCCAGAATTGAGTCATTGTGGTTGAGTGACCTTAAATTAAAATGCTGTATGCACAATAGTAGTGATCCCTATTATTTGATGCCCTGTTTTATATAATTATACAGCTGTATTAAGTTTATTTATGCTGTACATTTATTCTGCTCATCGTCCTTGCTGCTCGGGTTCAAAAAGTCGTGGTATTCACAAAAGGAATAGTTTTGATTGCTGTAAATGTGGTTTTGAGTGTTGAAAATGCTGGAAATCAGGTGTGCTCATGCAGCAGTTCCATAAGGGCATTCCTTCAAATTTACTAAATCTCTAGGATTAATTAATATGTAAAACACCTCAGAGTGGCTTAAGGTAAAACAAATTTCAAGACAACTCACCCTGAAGCCAATTATACAGAAAGTTTTACCAAAGTTCAAGTTTTGAGTGTTTCTAAAGGTGGTTGGATAATCTTGTTGTCACACCCCTGACCTTGGCATGAAAAACAAAATCCCTGTCATGAGTAAACTTTTGCCCCATTTGTACAAACTAATTAAAGTAAGACAGAAGTAAATATTCCACCCTGTGGAAACTGCTGCTTTTCTAATTGCATTCTGTTAATGAGGTGTCAGAAATGCTCATTCCCTGGGCTTGAAGGGGGGGGAAAAGTTCCCATTTCATTACAATCCTCAGCTACTATTTTTAATCCCTTCCTTTCCCATCTGAGCCTGTGTGCTGTATTTGTAGCATTTTCTTTAAAGTTTTTTAAAAGAAGAGGCAAGTTGAGCAGAAATATTTACCAGCTTGTAAATTCTCATGAGGCTTCTCACAGAAACCTTCTTGTTGGAAAATGTTAGATGGGTGTGTTTATTGAAGGGATTTGATTTAATGTGGGAAAAGAGGGAATTCTTTGTTTGTCCCAGAGACTTCTTCACCTTCCAAAAACTTTCCTGCATGGCCTTGTTTTAATGGGCCACATGAATTCTTGTCTTTGGTCCACACGACAAACAAAGCACTGACAAAATCATTTTCAGAAGTCGTTCTGAGCATGGGAAATTCAGTTAAAGGGGGAAGCATCATTAATTTTTATCAGGCTGTATAAATGGAAGGAAATATAAGTCTAAATAATAGAAAGGTCAAAATCGTGGGTATCTGTGATTATTAGCAGAGCTTTATGGGGCATTCAGAATTGATATTCCTTAGTGACTCCTAAATCTAATTTTATAATTGACAAATAAATATAATTGCTTGCCTTACAGCCATGATTATTTTTTTCCCCTTTAGATCTAAGCACTACAGACATAAAAAATGATAATCTATCCCCAGAACTTTGAAATGTTATAAAAGAAAGGTATCTGGGTCTCTGAACCTTCATTCATCCTGGGTAGCTCACATCACAATCCCTGGTAGCTTTATTTGCCTCTACAGGGTTTAGAAATTATATTAAAAAAATTAAATAAATTACTGATGTGAAATTCATTTTGGTGGAAGATTGCAGATGTGTTGATAGGAAGGGTCTGCACGGCATTTCCAGCCCAGGATTGCCCTGATGGTTTTTTCTGAGTGACCAACACTGAGTGTGCTCAGTTGTGGGCTGAAGGGCTCTAAAATGAGCTTCCTTCATCAAAATTTGGTTCTGAAGTCTCTGTAAGGACTGTGCACATGCCTGCCAACCTGCTCCATCTAGGGGATGCTTCACAGAATTCTTGTTTCCAATGCACTTTTAAGCCTTTGGAGCCTTGTAACGCCATTTAAATTGGATTCCCAGTCACATAATGAAATAAAAATCTAGCCTACAAACAGCAAAAATTTACTTTACTCGTTCAACGGTGAGATCATAGCACTTGTTTTTGCTTCCTGGCGCTTGTTTTGTTTCCTGGTGCTTGTTTTGCTTCCTGACATTTAGGAAATGTATAAAACCAGTTTTTCTGAGGGTCTGACTTTCAGTGTTACTTCAACAGAATCTCAATTTAAACTGCTCAGTAAAATATTTACAAAATCTATCTTTGGTCCATGTAGGGGCTTTGCAGACCATCTTTTACAGGCTGTGTTCCCCCTGTTGAATTAATCCAGGTTTGTAGAATTTTTACTACAAGACTGAAATCTGAAACGTTTCTCAGTGTTTGAAAATCAGGGTGGATTTTATGCTGAACATGAAATTATCCCAGTTTTTTAGTCTCAAGTACAACACTCTAGAAATAAAATTAATGTGTTTGGAACAACCGGATTGACCTAAAACCACAAATGCTGCTCGTAAGGTGCTTCTTGTGATCCTTGTGTGACCACTCTCTGTGCTGGCCCAACATTAAATTATTTCAAGTGAAAGGCAGTCAGACATGAGTAAGGATTACACATTTCCTCACATTTTCTCACATTAGACACTGTTAATTTGCTTTAAACTGATTCCTGTGTCTGAATCTGAATGTTTGACTTTTATTTAGGAACATTATTTCTTATTCATTTACTGATTTTAATTTATTAACATTGTAAAATCATTTTAATTGAGCTCCTGTTGTGCATATTCCTTTCATTAGTAATATTTGTGTCTTCAGCTGTGTATTTTAAAGGTGTTTGGTTGCAATAGGCAACATTTTATGCAAAATTATAATAACTGTGACATCATTAATTATAAGCACACTGTAACATTTGATTTGTGAAGTAGCTCATTGTGTGAGCTCAACAAAAATCACAGCTTTTCTCTGCTAGTGCATTTAAAACTCCAATAAGTGAGGTGAAAAACCAGGAGAGTGGGGTGAGTAACACCAGAAATGTCTCTGGGCTGCTGTTCTTGAGCTGAAACCTGAGAAACAACTCATTTGCAAGTTCTGACCATGGACAGGGACAGGAAACAGAAAGCTCTAAACAGAGACCCCACAACAATATAAACTCTGGGTTGTTGAGCGTGATAATGCTAAAAATTTACTGTGTTGGGATGTTTTCTGGAAGGACATCTCAGTTTCGTTCCCAATTCAGCTGATTTTTCCCCCAAAAGCCACCCGGTGCCCCCATTGGTGCCACTGTCCCCAGCTGTTGTTCCAAGCAGCGCTGTCCTGGTGGGTTTGGCATCCCCAGTATCCCTGGGTCACCCAGGGGTGCCAGGTTTGTCTCCAGGGGTGACTGACAGGGATGTGGCAGCTGACACGAGGCCTGAACCTGCACAGGTTCAAAATGCTGGTGGGAAACTGTGGGGTCTGGCTGAGAAAGGAATTCTGACGTTTTGGTCACCGTGAGCAGGACAGTGACACTCTCGCCAACCTGCAGTGCTCTGCCACAGCATTTCATTCAGGATGTATTCCAAATATCTCTGGCCCTCTCTGGGGACTTCCCCACTTCTGCAGGCTTTGGATGTGCAGACATTGTCCCCTCTGCTCCAGCCCTGGGGTGGCCCAGCCTGGAGTCACATTTTCCTCACCCTCACTGATGCCTTTTCCTGGTGTTATGGAAAATGCAGCCAGACACGGTTAAAGGGGTTGGGGTCTTTCCCTCAGTATTTGAATCAGGATCCCGTTTGATGCATCCACTTCCCCCAGGTGCCAGCGTGGCAAATGCACCCCCATCAATCACACACACCAGTTCTAGACTTTCCACAGCCCAGATCCAACAAGGGAGCCCAATGCTGGGGCTGGGCTGGGCTCAGCTCGAGTTTCCAGAATCTGTCCTGCTCAGAGCCCTTGGCTTCCTGAGCCAGTGGGAATGTTTGGTGTCCCTGGCTCTGCAGCTCTGGGCTGCTCAGAACACTGAGCAGTAACTAAGTGAAGGGTTACAAGTGTGCATTCTGCTGATACTTGTGGATACAGAGAACTGTGTAAAAGGGATATAAAAGAAAAGACAAAAATCATTCTGGCATCATCACCAGACTCTGAACTTTGCTGCTGCCTGTGTGTGACTGAGTGAGCTCCTTGCAGCCCTGGCATTTCCCTTTAACCTTCCCTGGGATCTGCTCACGGCTCTGCTCTCCCTGCAATGTTCTCTGCTCGGCGCCAAAAATACAACTTGTGTTGTCTTGCGATGGAAACAGCAAATTACTCTTATTACTCATTTCTAGTCCTTTGCTGCAGCAATCCATTAGGAAAGAAATAACCACCCAAAGGAACAGCAAAGGACAAAAAGAGCAGCCAGGCTGAAATCACAACTGCCTCTCAGCGATGGTGGCAGCTGCCAAATTATTCTGCTGTTTGTGACCCCCTCACTCAGCATTTCCCAGGTGTGAGGATCCCTTCCAATGTCTCTGAGAGCAAAAATAATTCTGATGGCACCAGCCTCGTGTGTGGGGGAGGTGAAGGATGAAGCATGGGAATATTGAATGGCTTGGCCAAAATCAGCTAGGAAATTTGAGCCAATAAAGTTTACTTGAATCACTCTTAAAATATAAGTAAAATATGCAAGTACAGCTGAACATGAATATACTTACATGGCTTTCTAAATTAGACCCTGTTAGTGCTCCTTTTCTGCTCTTAAATGCCTTACAGATGTTCATATTAATGTTGTGATTAATATAGAAAGAAATGAGTGTCTTTTTGCATTATTTTACACTTTCACAGTTCAGCTTTGTACTTAGGCAATGCCATAAGTCACCTGCAATGAGGAGCTCAATACTTTGGAGTATATTTTCCATTCTTCCGACAGTAAAAGTTGCACCTTCACAAGTGAGGCCACCATTTTGGGAGTCAATTTTCATAAATGGAAAATTAGGCTTTAAAACCCCAAGAGAAAGCATTTTTGGGCAATTTCAGACAGCTTCTGCTTTCACTTGGTTAGATATCCCACAGAAATAATCCCTTGTGCAGCAGAAATCAACAGTTGAGGTTGCTTCAGATGTGGGTCAGGAGTGGTAATAAATATTAAACCTAATCTTCTTTATCGCTGATACAATCTTTGGGTAAGTTGTCGGCTTAAATGGATGACAGCAGTGCTGTAAAACCCAGGTAATAATTTCAGTGTGCGTGTGTGGCACGAGGCATTTGATTCCAGGCATAGCTACATATTTTATAGACTTTATTCAGAAATCAAAAGTGAAGAGCCTGAGTACACATCTGTACGTCTCAAATATTTATTTGTCATCCCAGCTACGGCTGCGTGGAAGCTTTTGGAGCCTCCGTCTCTGATCCCGTGAGATGTCCCATGAAGGCTTTTGCCTGTGGGTATCAGTATCTCCGTGCAGCACAGCTGCTGGGCTCGGCAGTGTGATGGATGTGGCTTTTGTGGAATAATGAGATGGAATTTTTAAATGCAGTGAAAAAGAGACGTTAAGCCCGCACATCAAACAGAGCCCGGCCGCATTCTCCCTCTCTGCAGCCACACGCATCTCTGCAAGAGGAGATCCTGCACCCTCCTCTCAGCCTGCTGGAGCAAAAATCCAACCTCTTCTCTGCAAAAATCAAATCAGGCTGATTGCATATTAATGAGAGCCCCTTCAGCAGCTCCCACCACCCTCAGAGGGCAACACTCCCCTCTCTGCTCAGAACGCACACCGTAATCGCTTTGTGCGCGGTGCTGGAAACATCTTGTGACTGAGTGACCTGGAACGGGTAACAGGCAGTGCCCCAGCGAGATGGAGGTCCTTGTCTTCCAAGCACTCGACAAATGGGCTCCATCTGGCAGCAGAGTGACTTAATGTGTGATTTGTGTTGGACTCTGATGCGTTACCGGCTGGGAGAGTTAAAGAACCTCATCAGAATGCAGGGGTTCCTACGACAGCTTTTAAGCTTTTGAACCTTGCTTGGAAGCTTTAAAGACAGACGTTTAATTAGGGAAAAAAAGAAGGATTTTTAAATTAGAAATTTTGGGAGAATTTCATTAGCTTGGGACAGAGCACACGTTTCATCTCCTGCTTAGTTTTTAATGGTAAGCTGGATCAGCATAAGGATGAAGTGGAGACTTAAAAAATAAAAGGCTACAGTGACATGGCCAAAACGTTCACCTGGAAAGCTTTCTCTGTGTTTCCAGACCATATTGACGCTGAAAGTTTTTAATGATACGTATTTCATTGAAACTGGTGCTTTCCAATTAAAAATGACGGCCTTCAAAGACCCTGATTAGAAGTTTTTTTAATACTCCTGGAGTTGTTAAGTTGGAAAATACCTCCATGATCATTGAATCCAACCACTAATCCAGCCCTGCCAAGGCCACCACAAACTCATGTCCTGCAGTGCCACATCCACAGGTGTTTTGAATATTTTCAGGGTTGGTGAACACTTCCAGGACATTTCCCTGGGCAGCCTGTTCCAATGCTTGACCGCCCTTCCAGCAAAGAAAGTCTTGCTAATATCCAAATTAAACCTCCCTTGGCACAACTTGAGGCTGTTTCCAACTGGTTAAAAGGAGAAGATTTGTGTCTTATACTGAAGCTCTTCCAGCAAAAGTGTAAAAACCTGTAATGAAGTGAATAAGCATGATCAGCACATTGGATTCTACTTGGGCAGAATTCAGAGCAGTCACTGGTGGCTTCTCAGTAAAACACTTTTCACCTCAACGCTGATTATTTTCTCTTTTCTCTCATTCTTAGCTTCTTTTTCCAGTATTTTTAAGACTCTTCCTAGCAATCCCTTGGGACAGGAGGTTTTTTGGTCATTTTTGGGTTGTCACCTCAGTAGGTGACAGCTAAAGGGATGCTGATTGTCTCGTCTTGTTTCCTACACAAGGAAGGGAGCAGTGACAGGAGAGTTTTTCTTTCTCTGGGGGAACAGCAAGGTGTGTGAATTTGGGAACAGAGCTGTCAGGAGTGCAGGCACAGGAGGAAGGCAGCAAGCTGAGCCTGGCACATCAGGACACACAAAAAGAGCAGGGAGCAGCTCTCCAGCAAAGTCAGAGTGATTGTGGAGAAACAGGGAATTCCTGGGAGGTCTGGGTGAGTTTGTTACAGATTGAGAAGGCAGTGAGAGTTGCTGGAGGGAGAGCAAAATTGATCTCTACCAAGAGTGCACAAAGAGTGAATGTTGTCTTTTTTCCCCCCAAAGCTTTTTATAAATCCAATTCACCCGCTAAAGCCAGATTTTCACCTCAAGAACATGCAAAATCTCCAACTACCCACTCAACACACCCTCCAAGCCTTGCTCCAGCCAGCACAGTTTGTGTTCTGACCTGACACAGGTCAGAGATTGGTGATTTTGTTTCTGCCTCAGAGCTTGACTGACTCGGAAACCTCTCACACCCTTGAGTATTGATGGTGTGCAAACAGCACCTGCTCCTCTGAGCCACGGCCACCCCCGTCCAAATTCACTGTGATGGGTCCAGTTTGTTTCCCAGAGAACTCTCCTGGATTTTTTTTTTTGGTGGTTTTCTCCTTTAGGGTTCAGTAGAAAGTCTCTGAAATGACTCATATATTTCTTTTTTTAAATGATTTTTTGCTTCCCACCCATGAAATCATGGCATTTTAATCTATTCTTAAAAGGGAGTGGAGGACCTGGGAATAGGATTTTCAGAGAAACATTGAAATAGCCTTATTTTCTTAGGCTTTTCCCATCCCTAACCCATAAAAAGTAGAATTCTGTATTTGTTCATTTTTTCCTGCTCACCATCTGCCTCCCTTTTCTCTTTTGTATAAAACTTGTACATTAAAAGCCTGGTTTTGTGACTGTCTGGTGAAAATATAGCATCCTCCTGACCTCACTGGTATCATGTCTACAACTGAGAGAGTTCTGTGTGTGTCCTCCTATGTCTTTACTGAGAAATGGGTGTCTTACCCTTTTTGGTGAAGTGGGGGGGAATAGCTTTGATTACATAAAGGATCCATGCAGTTTCTTTTTATTGTGCTACTCCAACATTTCAGGCAACCAAAAAAAGCAGTCTGACACTTCTGTGATGAGGCTTCCATATAAAAATATAAATTAAATAAGGGCATTGTGAGATTTAAGCCATCTCAGTTCCATGTGCTGCTCATTATTAAACTAAGTTCTGCAGAAACCCTGCTGAGGGGGGCTTGGCTGCTCTATCCCAAATGTGCAGATTCCAAAAGTGTGCCTGAAGCAGCAGAGCTTCTTTATCCAAGCCAATGGATCCAGCTGAGCCACGGGAGCCACCTCCAGGAGCCACTGCCTCCTGACTGGTGACCACCAAGTCAGATCATCTTGTCCAGTTTCAATCTCCATCAGGTCACAGAGGCAAATCTGGAGGTGCTTTTATTGCAGCTGGGTTGCTGTTTCACCTCACAAAATCCCCTGAAGGTCTTCAGTAAAGATCCACTTTTATATTATCTCGAGTTTCATTTCCAGCTTGGCAAAAAGGCAACACCTGGACCTTGTCCCAGGTGATTCTTCCCCATTTGGGACATTTTTATGACAAGTCAGAATTTCAGTCTTGGACCCCAATATAATCCCATGCCATGAACACGAGATAAAAACTTAATCTTTCCTGTAGGAAATCCTGACAAGCACAGGAAAAGCAGTGGGAAACCCTGGAATTTCTCAGCAGGGTGGACACTGGAAGATCAGGCTGTGAGGAAAACTGGAGAGGATGTTGAAAGTGAATGCTGAAACACCATCCCTGGTTCACTGAGTGTTACCTCGTGTGCCTGGGGCAGCAGGGTGGGCAGAGCTTGCTGTTTATGCTAAGTGAGAGTTAATCAATTGGATCAGAATGGGCAGCACTATATCCTGACACAGAACTTCCTGCTTGTTTCCTAACCAGAGTTACCTTTATTCCGTGATTTCCCAGCTCAGCTTTAACAGATGTGTTCAGCCTTGTGCCGAACAGTGGTGTCCTTTGGACGCCAAGATCCTCATTCCAGACTCAGAAAGTGCTTTTTGAGCCTTTATACTCTCAATATATTTTCAGGATTTCTTCACAGAAACACAGCTGATGGAGGCATTTTATCGTGTATGTCATCCTGGAGTAATTGCTGTTTTCCTACATTTTTTCACTCCTTTGAAACACACACCTTCTTCTTTCTGTGGTGTAGCCACCACCTCTTGCTGGGAGCTTTTCTTCCTGTCCTAGGAATGACCCTAAAGCTTTTAAGTTGTTGCAGGAGAGCGGCTGTAACTAACAGGAGTACTTTTGAAAACCAAGAAAAATAGCCCAGCGTAATTCTCCCTCCCTGGAGGCCTGTTTTTATAATAGATTTCCACTCACCCACCTGCCTTCTGTGCATAGCAGGGGATGTGCTTTGTATGATTTGCAGTGATAATTAGAAATGATGGTGGGTGGCCACAGGAGGTACTGAGGATCCAAAGCAATAACTGTGTCTCCACAGGGCGACACATCACCTCCCCACCAGATACTCTGATACTGCAATTCCTTGGAATTAAACCTGGGAGCTCCTAATCAAAGAGCTTTGGACTAAAATTGTCGTGTGTGTGGAAATATAATTGAGTCCTGACTGATAGCAAATGGTGGCATCAAAAGTGCATCTTCCAAAAGAGCATTTATGCTGCTGTGGGAAGTTATTTTTAGAGGCTGCTCAGGTTTTTTTTTTTTTTTTGTTTGTTCGTTTATTATAATTTTCTTTGTTTTGTTTAACAGTTTCTGCCACAAAAAGCATTTTAGGAAGAGGTCACTACCGCACATATATTTGAGGGGATCCAATTTAAGCTGGGGCTGTAGTTTGGGGAATGTGCGGATTTTTATTTGGTGATGCAGCTATTCCTTAATACCCCATGGAGAAAATTCCCTCAGCGTGTAATCTGCAAAGCCTCCTGAGATGTAATGCAGGCAGGCTGGACGTGCATCCAGCTTTTTGCAACACCAGAGCAGCACAGAGCTTGCTTGCATCTCTTAGGGTGAACGTGGGACACCTCTCTGCCTTTAAAACTGCAGGATATTAGCCCAAGGTGGAACAAATGGGATTTGGGTGGCACCTGTTTGAACACTGCCTTGGCTGCAATTTAATTTTCCTTCCCAAATTAGCGTGTTTCATTACTGTCCTTTTCCCAGTGATAAACAAGATAATTCATTTTGGGTTTTCCTGCACGGCGGAAACGTAAAAATTTGTCAACTGTAAATTGCTGTAGGTGTCATTAAAATTCTCCTTAACCAACCTAATACATTCCAGGGACTTTTTTCAAGGCACTTGCAGCTATTTTTAAACCACCTGCTGTGTCTATACATATTCAGACCGTAATGGGGAGGCACTGCTGAGCAATTCAATGGGAAATCATTTAAATGGAGAGGGACACGAGAGTCACTGATAGGAAGTTCAGGAAGTTAATGCACCAGTTTGAAGTCTCTGTCCCCCCTGTGAGCTCCCACGCACTCTCTTTTCTGCATGGCAGCCTTCACATTCGGATTGTTTTGCACTAAAAGAATTTATCTGTGATTGCCTTTGGTCTGAGGGAATTGTCTAAGTTAGGAAGGCAGCTCCCTGCAGCACCAGGGGGAAGTTTATGTTGGTCCTCTGAGAGGTGTTGGGGATGATGTGCAGAACAGCTGCTTGAAGCACAGAAATAGAGATGTTAAACTTCACAGAGGGGGGCCAGGGTTTGTTTTGAGCTTTTGGTGACTGGGAGGACTCTCTGGAATATTTGAACAATTGCTCAAACCCCTCTGTAATATCTGCTTTATCTTTTTTTTTTTGTCTTCTATCTTCTTTTCCCACATTTTTAAGAGCCTCCTCTTTGCACTTAGTTGTAACCTTCATTCTTTAAAGAGAACTCGTAGAAAACAAAGGTTTAGGTTTTATTAAGTTCTTACTAATAGGAGGAGAAATAAGAAAGAAAGAAAAGACTCCTTTTTCTTCAACCCCTCTTCTCTTCCTGGAGGTGTTTTAATTTCTCACAAGTTCTGGATGCCCTGGGCATTCAATCAGTCTCCTCCTTGTAGCAACAAATGTTTCCATTCATATTTTATATTCAGGGGATTTACACACACAACCAGCTAAACAACAATGGGATATTAAATAATAATTCTGAACAGAAGCTGCTCCGACCACAGTAGAAGGGTATCTGCTGGTAGAACGGGCAAATATTAACTTATAAAAACACCTCAGTTTTTCCACTCATTTTCCTATTTCTGAGTTCAAGTTTTTTATATTGCAGCAGATGACTTTTACCAAGAAATTCTAAATCCAGAAGGCAATAAGGGAGTGACAGTCCCTGACAGGAGATGCTGCCCAGAGCAGCTGCAGCGGGTGTGGAGACCACTGAGCCACCAGCGATGGCAAGTGGCACCTCCTGATTGAGTGCCAGGTGTCCTGCAGGAGCAGGGCAGGGTGGGAATTGTGTGGGACAAATGATGACAAATAGAAACCTGAAGTTTATTTTTGCTGGCAGGTTTAATAAGTCAGGACAGCTTGAGAGAGGTTTGCATTATCCAACAGACCCGGGTGATGAACTCCTGCCCTGTGGTTTTGTGATTGTGTGGGAGGGGGAGGTTGAGAAGCCTTTGCCTTTTGTTTTTGTTTGCTGCTTTGATTTTTCCTGAGCACATTTTTGTCCATTTAAAATCAGCTTGTTCAGTTACCTGTTGTAAAGCCTCGTTACACAAATATATTTAAAGGACAAGACAGAGAATAAATAATAAAAAAGAGTCGAATTGCTGTGGGTTGATGACAATGTTCTGGAGAAAAAGGCAGCTGGGCAGTGGAGATTGAGCTGCAGCACCACTCAGCTGTGAGGGAGCAAGCAGCAGGTTCCTGCTGGGACTGCAGCCAGTGAGGCTGCCGCACATCCTGTGTGAGATGGCATTAATCATTCCATCATTAATCATTACATCATTAATCATTCCATCATTAATCTGTGCTGACAGGCAGGGTGGTGAGTCCAGAAGGGCCCTGGTCCTCACAGGACACCAAGCAGCATCCCTCCCTCTGGGATCACTGTTGGGGCTGGGCTGGTGCTCCTGGATGTGCCTTGGGGTGTGCTGGAGAATCAGACTCCTCCGTGGGTCTCAGAGTAGGGAAAAACTTCTTTCCAAAAGCAGCAGCAGCAGAGACAGGAGCAACATCCAGCCCAGCCGATAATGGGGTGAAGCTCTGCCTCGGAGGCTGCACAGCCAAAGCAGTTCAGGGGCAGTTTGATGCTCAGTTCTGCAAAGTGTTTGTAAGGGAGGTGGTACATAAAAAATTCATCATCCTGCCTGCCTGCACGGTGCTGCCAACCAGGATGTTCCCCCTGTGTGCAGATGTTGCTGAAACTGAACTCATCCCTTTGCCCCTAATTATAAATATGGGCAGCTGGTGTTTGCAGAGGGAGGAGGGCACGGTTATATGTAACATTAAGGAATTCCTGGCAGCATAGATCATAAAATATTTAATTTATTTCTCACGTAACTTAAATGAAACGACACACCAAATGATCTAAATGAGGCAGGCTTTATATTTATTTAGCCTTAGCTTTAACTCCTAACAAGAGCTTTATCATATTTAAACAGTCTCACATCATTAGGTTAATAATGGACTGCAGTTTGCACTGCTGGTGACTGGATTTTTCATTATCCTCAGTTTTGGTCTTTCAATGACCATTATTGTTTATTGTGCCCTTTTAAAAAGTGAATAAATTAAGAAATTAAATCAGAGGGATGTGTTATCAGAGAAGGCAGTGACAGATGTTACTGAGTTTGTGTAGAAGGCAAGAAAATAGGAGAAGGAGATCGAAATGAGGTAGCAGGGTTTTAAAATTCAGACCAATCTGAAAGGAAATACTATTTTTTAAATAGAAAGCACATAAGTTTAATATTTTCACTTATATTTCAGTAAATTTTTGTGAACCTCTTCAATTCTTAATGCTTGACTTTTGTACAAATGTGGGATTTTTCTCCTCGCAAGAGGAAGGGAGGAAAATCTTTATTTCCCAGAGAAGTTGTAGAAGTGTTCAAGGTCACGTTCCTGGAGCAGCCTGGTCTAGTGGAAGGTTCCTTGCCCAGAGCAGAGGGTTGGAAATTGATGATATTTAGGATCCCTTCAAACCCAAACCATTCTGTGAAATCAAGGTGTCTGTTACTCATCATTTAGTCGTGGTGGACAGAATTAGTGTGTCCAAAAAACCTTTTAAAATCAGATGCAACCCAAAGCACTCAGCCCTTCACAAACTGGGGAGCAGAATTGGCCTCTCCCCAGAGTCAGCACAGCCAGGCCTTTCCATGAGTTTCAGTCAGAAATTGTTGACATTTTGGGAACTGCCTGTTCATTTATGGCCATGAGAACACAGTTACCGACCCAGGCCAAAGTGCCCCTCATTGCACAAGGGCTCTGAAAGAGGAATGGAGAGGAAACCCAAAAACGAGCCTGCTCTTGCCTGCTGGCACTGAATGGCTCTGCCCATGGGCAGCCCAGCCCTGCTGGATTTATTCACTTTCCCATGTCAATGCTGTAAAATTGCAGACACAAACTGAGCTTTTCAGCCTTGCCTCGAATGCTCAGGCAGCGCTGCCCTGTGAGTGCTGCCTGTGCTGCCATTGCAGCTCTGGGCTTCCCAGGGCAAAGCCCAGAAGCAGCTGCAAAGGTGCCCAAGGCTGGGAGGGATTTCAAGTCAGTGTTTGAGCTGTGTGTTTGAGCCTTTTCCTGGTGTTATGAAAATGCAGCCAGACATGGTTAAAGGGGTTGGGGTCTTTCCCTCAGTATTTGAATCAGGATCCCATTTGATGCATCCACTTCCCCCAGGTGACAGTGTGGCCAGTGCACCCCCGTCAGTCACACACACCAGTTCTAGACTTTCCACAGCCCAGATCCAACAAGGGAGCCCAATGCTGGGGCTGGGCTGGGCTCAGCTCGACTTTCCAGAATCTGTCCTGCTCAGAGCCCTTGGCTTCCTGAGCCAGTGGGAATGTTTGGTGTCCCTGGCTCTGCAGCTCTGGGCTGTTCAGTCTCAGGCCTGCAGGGCACTTACAGAACACTGAGCAGTAACTAAGTGAAGGGTTACAAGTGGGCATTCTGCTAATACTTGTGGATACAGAGAACTGTGTAAAAGGGATATAAAGAAAAGACAAAAATCATTCCGGCATCATGTTCACTGCAGAAAATTCATGACACTCCTTTAAAAAGCTCCTTTGCTCCTCCTCCTCTTCCCAAAGAGAAATGTGTCTGTGCCTCAGTTTATCCCCTGCACAGGGCAGGGTAAAGGACTGGCTGTCTTTGCTAAATAAAAAGCTGTTTTGTATTAGGAGTCAGTCGCTGCTCCAAGATTCACAGATTTGCAATTACAGCTTTGTCCTGGGAGTGAGGATTCGAGACTCATTTGCTGACACAAATTTGCTCTGTGACCTGGGGAAACATTTAAATACTTCGTGCTTCATTTTTCTCCTGCTGCTACATAAATTTTTCAGCGTTGTGTCTTGTAGCATCTGATTTGTGTTTTCTGTTTGATCAAGTAATATAAAATTTCAGCCTTTTAGCTGTACCATGCAACTGAATGACTTTACAACTGATATATCAGATACTGGCCAGGAATTTTTTGAATTTTTTAAAATGAATTTGCATCTTGTCAGGACTTGCCTGTTGTTTTAGAAAAAATGGAAGCAGTTGGGCAATACCCTTCCAATTTTAATTTGCATTCTGGGTTTTACTTGGTGCTGGAATTAGTGACACGCCGTTGTCTTGATGCAGGTGAATCAAAGTTGGCCATGTCAAGTCCAATTCTGCTTCTGTTTAAGGTGATAATAAATCCCCCCCTGAGCTCTCTGTGCACGTTGGGGTCCATCCTGGTGCTGTTGCAGCTTGTTTTAATTTCTAACCAAGAGCCAGAATAATGTATGCTCATATTACAGCTTCATTACACAACCTGAAATTTCTGCAGGAAAACACATCCCCAGTCAATCAGCACTTGGAGAAGTTTTCTCTACTCCATCACTTTGATACCTCCCAGGCAGTTTTTGCATTCACCTCATGTCCTCAGAGTCTACAAAGCAGCACAGAAAAATAAGCCAGTGCCCAATAGCATTACAGTGGATGCTGTGAGAGCCCATATGGTGTTCGTTTCTCAAAAATAAATCACACTGAGAACTGTTGGATGCATACAGGGACCTTTTCCAGTCCCTCCTGGAGGAAATGCTACACAAAAAAAGTATTCTAGAAGAGCAGCAATGCGTTGCTTTATAAGAATTATATAAAACAAATGAACCTGGGATGGATTCATATTCACAGCATTAATAAAAATTAGGTTTTAATTATTGTTTAGTAGACCGCATATTATAATTTAACAGCTAATTTAAAATCAAGATTGCAGCACTTAGAGGAAGTTTCTAGACCAAGAAATTATATCTTCTGCACAGTCAGCAGATGCTAATGCTTTAATGCATGTGTTAGATAAACCCCACTGACACCTCCTTTGCACTTTGCATGCATTACATGGACAAGTTTATAATAAACAAATTCCTCATTTTTTGGAAAAGAGTCTTTATCGGCAGCTCTACAAAAAGAAGTTCCACATCTCTACAGGGTTTGATTCCATGAATTCTTCCCCTGGGCACACCAGGGTGATCCAGGCAGTTGGGAGGCAAAAGTGTTTCTAAAACTGTGACTTCTGTCCCAAATGAAAGCAAGGCATCTTTTCCCAAGGCAAATAAAACAATATTCTCCTCAAAACAGCAAATCTGCTCTCTAGAAAGTGTTTTCCAGCTCTTGTGGCCCAATGTGCATAAGGACATTTGTTATTCCTACAACCCATGGCTTCCCTCTCTTATTTATATCACAGCTTTATCTACAGGCATCTCTATTTACATATTGTAATTATTTAAATCTTTTAGCATAGCAAAACCCCTCAAAATAATTACCAAGTAGGAGAAAGAGAAAAGAACTCAGGTGAGACAAGCAGTTTGTTGTCGTGTCACCTTTGAACTCCAGCACTAAGAATTTTCACTATTATTAATCTCAACAGGGTTCTTCAAAGAGATCCTTTGTTGTTAAACCCCTTGCTAGGATAGATTAAAAAGGAACTGCTGGAAAGGGAAAAAAAAAATAAGAACAAAAAGCAGCTTCCTCAAGATGAGAAGGTGATTTCCCAGCTGGACAGGAACAGCTTTGTTTTCTGATCTTGGTTTTTACAGGGTCATTTGAAAAGTCAGTGGTTTGTTCCGTGGCATTAGAACAAAAGAGGACTAAACTAAAACAAGAGAAATATTCTATATGGTACAGAATCTATCTGCATTTCAGAACCTGTCAAAGTGAAAAATGAAACCACAAGCTTGGCCTTTAAAAAATATTAATTCACTTTAGAGATGAAATGTAAAAGTGCTGGGAAAGAAGTCACCTTATCTTCAGGAAGAAGCAAGCAAGACAGAATCCCTCTGCTCCTCCTGCAGCTCAGATGGCACTTCCATGCCACCCTTCCATCTCAGAAAGGATTTCATCATCAGCTCTGCCACCACAAATCCCTGAGGAGTTTTTGTTCTGTCATTAATGAGACAGTCATCAAATACACCAACCAGGGCTTCAGGAATTCCAGTCCCAGGGGACTCATTTGCCACTTTTCCTGAGTGGGGTGGATTTAGTTCAGTGTTGACCTAGAGCAGCATTTTGGGATTGCAGCCACAGCAGAGAGCAAGGGCCTTAGGATGTCAGAAAAGGTAATTAGTGAATATTCAGCTAATAAATTGTCAATATCCAGCGATATCTAATGTACACTTCTCACATGCATTCGTTTAAAACCTATATTTAGCTACTCAGCTATGCACAATTCCAGGCTTTTAGGGATCATTCAGCCTGTTTGGTGTTATTGATTCCACACAGCAAACTGTAATCTGTGGTCTTTAGTCACAATAAAATGATATCATAAGGGAATATTTCTGTACCATCTGAGATGGGAGTTTGATATTGGCTTTGTCAAAATGCATTGCAGATGTTTCTCAAAAATTATCTGCCTTAATCTATAATTACTGACGAAGAAATTATAGGTAAATTTTCACTTCAATAGGCCTCACCCCAAACCTTTGTTCCATTAATAGACTTTTCTGAGATGACTCTTAAGTCAGTGTGGTTTAGATTTTCTAATTATTAAGATCTTCAAATCTGACAACACAAATGATTCTTCTTGAAATCTTGAATATGAAAATTAGTTTCTTTTTGTATTCTTTATGGTCATTTGGTGGTTTTTGTTGTTGCTGGAGGTTTTTTTTGTAATCTCACCTCCCACGAGGCCCCAGTTTCTGTTCTTAGGCTGCCACCTAGGAACAGAAGCGAACAAAAACCTGTTGGAGAGGCAGAGCAAGTCCAGAGCAAAGAGCTCTGGCAGCAGAACCACTGCAAACCAAGAGGAATAGAGCTGTTAGTTTGTCTCTCAAGTTCATAAATTAACCTGCCATTTTTTTCCCGAGGTTTAATTTTCCTTGCAGCTTGTTTTAATGCTTCAGCCAAGTGTAAGTTCAATACGAGGGAGCATTATAATGAATATTTCCCATTGTTTTATTTCCCAGCGCCATAACCAATGAGGCAAATAATCCATGGCCATTAAGCTTTCTATATAAAGAATTGGAAGGTACACAGAGCTTACAATAGCATGAACAACAGAGATCTTTCCTCAGGCCTTCAAAGGTTGACACACACAGGTATTTTCTAAGTGTGTGTTGTGATCTCTTTAATATTAGAACATTTTTATTGCTTCTTCAGGGAATGGCTGTGTATTGCTTGGCCATTGAGAAATTTAAGACAAGTGGCTTAAGAATTTTGCTTTTATTTTTCTTATTTTTTTTCCCTAAGTGAAGCTCAGCTGTTGTCCTCCAGATATAGAAAGTGCATCTGAAAAGTTACATTTCAGCCTTAATACGATCAACAGAGTTCTATTGAATCAAACACAAAATAGCAATTAAATGGTAGAAATAAACTTTCTAGAGGCTTAGAGGACTTTGAGAAGTCTCAGGAAAATAAGCACGTGAATGCTGTTTCTTCAGAAGCTCTAACAAGCAAAGATACACCTAAACCAAAGTAGAAATGCAAATATCTTATTAAAAAGCTTATTGCCTTTAAAATTGTCAGGCAAATGTTCCAATTAGAGTCACTGGGTGACAAGCAGCCAGCAGCTGACCTCCTCTGAAACCCTGCCACCCCTGCTGCCTCCCGAGGTAATTAAACCCTTGATTTCACTGAAACACTCGGAGAAGATGAAAATATTCAAACAAGAAAAGCACTGAAAGGAGACACAAGGGGGGCACACACTGTTTGCTTTGCCTGTGATGTTGGATTTGTGGGGAACACGACCTTGCAGGGTGCAGGTTTTGAGGCAGCCAGGCAAAGTGGGGCTGAGAGAGGGACACGAGGGACATGAGGGACACGAGGGACATGAGGGACATGAGGGACACGTGCACCAGCCATCAAGGGAATTGTGCAGATCATTATAAAAAAGGAAGGGATTAATATTTTCATTTCTAACTGAAAGGGAGGAAGTTCTCAGAGCACAGCTCAGGAACCAGAGCCCTCTCAGACTGCTCGTGGATGCCATGATTTCCAGCACGATCCTGCTGATCACTGCATCAATTAAGCTGCAGTTCAGGTGGAAGACATCGGGATCTCCGTGTGAAAAAGGACACATTTCATTGCTTTGGGTGTCCTGCTGCACACCCAGCTGATGGTTTGCACAGTTAGGGAAATATTGTCACATTTAAATAGGGTGTCCTTGGACAGTCATATCCTTGCTGTCCTGCAAGGCTTGGGGAAAGAGGGCCTGCTAAAAAAGGCACTTGTGAAGATGAAAACTTTAAGTTTTTGGGAGTTTCTTAACCTCAACTGTTATTTCCTAAATACCCATCTGAACCCATCTGAGTGCTGACATGGGAGTTACTGCAGTTCCCTTCACTGAAAGTGTGGGTTTCTCTGTAGCTTTTCTCCCATCCCTTTTCCACCTGTAACCAAGAGATCGCATTTTATAATCCAGCTGCATTTCCAGGGACTTGTCTGGTTGGGAAAGGCGTGAATGGAAAAGCAGCAAGTGAATTCCCAAGGCACTGGACACCAACAGCACGTTCAATGTGGGCACCTGCTGGGTTTATCCTCCCAAGTGGAACTGGGGCCCTCCTGGCCCAGTCACACTGAACATTCCAAGAATTCCCTTGGAAGACAGAATTCTAATTAGAGATGCCTTTATTGTGAGCCACTTGTTTTTGGGATGGCTGGAAAAAGGAGTTCCATGCCAGTCAAAGATCCCAGAGACTCCTTCAGGGAGAGGCTCTGGATGCTGTCAGGAACAAGAATCCTGACCTTTGGTGAACAGAGCATCTGTAAATAAACTTTAAGGGCAGAATGTGATGCTCTTTTGGGCTGGTTTTGGAGACATTCTGTTCTGTCTAACAGAGGGATCAATAGTTTGCTCTCAGTACTGATGGAGGAATGTCTCAGTTGTATAAAATTCTGGTTTAAAGGGTTGGGTTTTGTGGACCAATGTCTCAAAAATATTGATTAAACTCAGCATAATCCTTCAACCTGCCAGGAATCATCAAAAAATGCTTTGTAATTTGCCACTATTTGGAGGCACTTTTAAAGCTGCATATTTTCCTTTCCTGTGGCATTTTCCTTTAAAGTGCTCCTTTCCTAAGTGTGTTGTGAGGGAATATTTCCATAATGGCCCAAAAAATGAGGTGTTGGTTTTCTCTGTAGGGAGGGTTCAGAGGGATACTCAAGATGATGAATTATCTGAATGACCTCTCAAATGGGCCCTGTTTGATGCTGTTCTTCACCACCTGGAATTGGAATCACTGGGGAAAAAAATGTTTCTGATAAATTCCATGGATATTATAAATGCATTTTACCTACCCTGGCTTATAACCAAGCCAAAACCTCAGGTCCAGGGAAATAGTGGAGTCCAAGTTCATCCTACATTGACACTATATCCTTCAAAAGAAAAAACACACATTTTTAGGCAAATTACATATTTTAAACAATGGTGGTTACAGAGAAGGCAAAGCTTGGGGAGAGGGAGAACACTGGAAGACAACTGAATTCTTCCTTAATTATCTGTACCCAGCCCGTGAATCCCAGAGAAGAAACCTGGGTGCTGATTTCTATTTATTGTGCTTTACTTTCCATTGTGTACCACAGTTCTGCTCTATCTAGATTGTCTATCTAAAAATATCAATTTTATTTCACATTTTCACCAACAATTGCATTCCTGCTTTGTTAAACGGCATCTCACCAGCCTTGAGATGCTGAACTTTTGACAAAGGCAGTAATTTTAGAAGCATCATCTGTTTATTAAGCTAATTGTTTCACTTGTATCCAATTGTTGTAGTGTTAACTCAGCATTTCCTGCCTCTGGAAATCTGTTTAACTTAAAGTGACCCACATAAGCTTTTAGGAAAATTCAATTTTCCAGTTTTCTTGTGAAATTGAAATTTCTTTCTTCCTTTTCTTTCTCTCTCAATAAGGCTCATGCAAATAATATTAAAATTTATAATGAGACTAATATTTGTTAATCTCAGTTCAAACAGTGGATTTGTATTAAAACACAGTTTCAAACACTTCTTTTGAGAGTGAGAAAGTGTTTTGCTTTTAATTCATTCATTACTGTGCTCCTCTTATTAAGCTTGAATTGTCATTATGATTATACACCATAATTTTTAGTATTCAATATTAATTATATTTAAATCCCATTAAATCTACGGTTGCTGGGCCTGCTTTGATTCCCATTTTACAGAAGTGTTTTGGAGTAGTTCCAGCACATGAACCTGATCCTGCAGCTCAGCGTTGGTTCCAGCAGGAGATTTGTGCATATAAATTAAAAAGTGAATAAAAGTTTCTTGGTCTCAGTAAAGGCTGCAGGGCATTCCAGAATATCACATGATCTGATATTCAGAAAGGGCAGGAATTCCATCTTGGGCTGGTTGAGGTCAGGATCAAGTGTCCTGTTGGTCCCATGGGGGTTGGAGGATGCCCTGAAACACAAATTTCAGGTTTCTTGGTGCAATCCAGACACAGGAAATGCCAATCTGCAAAGAGCTGAAAGGTGCCTGGCTCATTTATTTGGTTTAATTGCAGGTCTTTATGAGCTGTCAGACAGCAACGCAAAATTCCATTTATTTGCGTGTGTCTAACACGGGCTGGATTTTGACCCAGTTCCTTTCATGCTTTTCCAAGCTCTTGCCTTGTGGCCAAAGTTGCTTCTCAAACCCTTCTGAGTGTGGGCAGAACTCTGAGCTGAGTTCTGAGTGTGCCATGTGAGCTGCACTGAAATGCCAGTGGGAATTCAGGGATCCCTGCAGCCCTCCACACTGGGAATTCAGGGATCCCTTTAACCCTCCAGGCTGGGAATTCAGGAATGTGTGGATCCCTCCAGGTGCTCAGCACAAGCAGGGACTGATCACCTCTCTCTCCAGAATGTGGATCTGGCAGAGCTGAGGCACCCAGACTGTGCAGTTTAAGAGCATTCCATGTCCCCAGGGAGCACAGTGCACTCCTGGACAAGCAGCAAACTGCAAATCCTTGCCCTCCAGAGTGAGGAATGAGGGGACAGGACAGGGCTGTGCTTGTGAAGCTGCCCCTGAGGCTCCCAGGCTGGGCTGAGCGTGGAAGGGCTGCTCAGACCCACAGCTCAGCTCCTCCTGCCTTTGCAAAGTCCTTTCAGTAACGCCCTGGATGTCCCTTCCCAGCTCTTCAAAGGGCTCAGGGATTCTTTCCTCCCTCTTCTCCTCCTGCTCCCAGTGCCTCCCATCCCGTTCTCCCCTTAGCTGGCTTTGCTGCTTTCAGCCTGCAAGAACAGCCTGGAAATGGGACTTGGAGTTTGCAAAGCTCTTTCTGAGCTCTCTCCATTGCAGCTCCCTGACCTCTGTTCTCCCCCACCTCCTCCTGTGTCCCACCTCTGCATTCAGCTCTCCTCTGTCACATGTTTTTCACTTAATTGCAGCTTGTCCTTTAATAAAAAACCAGTAGGTTTCTCGCAGTCATTAACTCTTATCTTTGTTTCTTTCTTCATTCTGCAGATTAGCAAGAATTTAGTTTTCTTTCCAGCATGCCTTGGGAGTTCTCCTAAAGGAAAGTTGTGTATAAAACTACTTTATAGAGCACCAGGCCTCCAGAAATCTCTGACACTGAGTAGCACAAGCACAGCAGGGCAGCCAAGTTTATACTGCAGTGTTATTTCTTCTTGTTTGAGCAATCTCTCCTATATTTTCTGTCATGTAAATTATTGTTTCACAAAAGCAACTGTACTGCAGAGCAAAGGCTGCATGAGGCAGTGACAGGTTAAGTCTGAAAGGAGAACAACCTACAAATGTTGGTTTGTTGTGAGGAGACAAAACCTGACTTAAGGATGATGGTGGGGAGATGTTTGGTTGGCAGATGTTCTTAGAAAAGAAAAGTAGGGTTGTGAAAGTTTAGCAAAAAGAGAACTTTTAAATTGAAGCAGAAAGTGAAGGACTTCCAAAAAAAAAAAGCATTTAATTATTTTTTATCATGAAAAGAAGTGATAAAAAAGATACGTAGGAGTAAGAAAGAAAAGAATGAAATTGACTGGAGAAATTTTAAATGTAAAAATCCATTGTTACATCTTTCATCAGAACACAAATCCCGTGGAGGGGTTGATTTTTCACCCCATAGTGCGATAAGCTTTTTGGTAAAACAGAAATAGTGTAATTGAAATCCATTTTGCATCATTTTCCCTTGGATGATTTAGAATTAGGCCAATTTATATTCTGCAGGTACAACCCAATGAGGGTGTAAACACAGCCACCAGAATTGTTTTTGTCCACGAGCAAAGCTGGTATCATTTACTGATTCATTACCCTCTCAGCAGGGTCCTCCCTTTCAAAAGCTACCTGGAATTATTGCTGCCAATAGAACACTAAACTCTAAAACAAGATTTGCATAAAAAATGAAAGTTCAAGGAAAAAATGATAGCAGTGATTAAAAGTAACATTTGATGACTATTTTGATTAGAACACCACATTGAAATGTGATATTCAAACAGACACAGAGGCTTTTTTCCCCTCCAGCTCCAACTGACAATGCACCTATTTAACCAGGCTATTATGTCCCTGATAATTTGCCTGAAATAATAGACAGTGCTTCCATTAATATTTAACAATATAAACATCAAGCAAAGGCTGCACATGTGGAATCACAGAATCTGCTTTTTGCATTAAGTACTAATTTTAGCAATAACCTCTGTCTGCCCGGGCCCGCTGATGTATGGTTGTCATAACAAGTCAGTAATTGAGTTTTCGGGGCATTTTGACCACTGGTACAAATTTGCAAAGCAGATTACACGGCAGAAGCACAATTTCCATCCTGACCTTTGTAACATTGCTTTCTGTTGGGGGAATTGGAATGTTTAGGGAGGGAAATCTAATCAAAGTGGGCCTAATTTGTGAGAGTGTGATTTCTGACGTGAACCCAGCGAGCTGCGCTTTGATTCATTGGATAACACATCAGCTAAAAGTCTGGCATTAGGCAGGTATCACAAAACTTATTATCTTTTATTGCCTAGGCAGCAATACTGGCTTAGATGATTATGGACTGAAACTCATGGAGAACTTTTCTCTTCAGCTGCTGTGCCAAGACCCTGTCACAGGCTGGTTTGATTTAGCAAACAAACAGCCTTGGTCACATCCTGCAGGACAAGCAGGGCACAGCAATGGTGCTGGTGGGGTTAAGAAGGAAGAACCTCCTCGAGGAGCCTCTGCAAGAGGTCCTTTGGTTCATCCTTGTCCTGTCAGTGCCACACTCGCGTGGTGTCCCAGCCTTTGGGGCTGTGGGGAATGGGTGAGGCACAGGGCACACCCCCCAGCTGAATTCCAGCAGGAGGAAGCCCAGCTGGCGCCCTCTCAGTGACACAAAGTGGAGTGAGAAGTGTAAACAACGGGAAAGTTCAGTTCCAAAGCCGTGTCCTGAGCAGGGCTGAAGCACTGAGCACACAAACCCTGCCAGGCCCGTGGTCAGGCAGCTTCCCTGGGCTTGCTCTGGTCAGCTGGATGCATTTCAATGATCTTGGCTTGGCTGAGCATCCAGCAGGATTCGCTGTTTGATAGAAAAGGTGAAGAAAAGCTCAGCGTGGGTCAGTGGTGTCTTGGAGTGATGAGGAAGATTAGAACAAGTGTTGCTTTGGAATCCAGGCAGGACTCAGAGGTATAAACAAGATTAATCTGAATTCAGCTCTGGTGAGAGGATGGATTGTGTGATGGCAGAAGATCGTGAAATAATCAGCACTGGGTTTCACTCTGATTCCTGCAATGCTTTCCTTCCACACTGTGCTGGGGAGGGCAGGCTGGGGGCACAGGGCCTGTGGTGTCAGGGTTTGAGCTGTGCCCTGGTTTGCTGCTTGGCTCAGACATGGGTTTGCAAGGCAAAAAAATATTGAAAATAACCTTAGGTTGAACTGCTCCAAGTTTGCACAGAATCATGGAATGGGTTGGGTTGAAAACCATCCATTCCCTCCCCTGCCATGGGCAGGGACACCTTCCACTGTCCCAGGGTGCTCCAAGCCCTGTCCAACCTGGCCTTGGGCACTGCCAGGGATCCAGAGGCAGCCTCAGCTTCTCTGCAGGGTCTCACCACTCTCACAGGGAACAATTTCTTCATTTCCAATCTAAATCTGCCTTCCTTCAACATAAACTCATTACCTCTGCCTTTCTCAGTTCTGCTTCTTGGCACCTTAAGGAGATAAAACTCCTCCAAAGCCTTCAGGAAACATTCCAAGGTTTTTGAGGCTGAATCAACCTCAAGGCAGAGCAAACGCAAGCCTGGGGAAGCTGCTTTGCTCTGAGCCTTGTGTTTCCCTGCTCAGTGAAGGATTGCCCTGGTTTGGGCTGTGGGTCCAGGGTGTGTTTGGCAGTGAGGTCACTGAGAGGTGGCCCTGGCTCCTGGCTGCAGTGTTTAGGAAAGCGATTTGTCCCCAGCAAGCGAGGGCAGTGCTGATCAGAGCTGTTGTTCTGTCAGTGTGAGATATTTCCAGCAAGGGGTGATCCCCTCCCCTGGGCTCATGCGTTGAACTCCTCACAGTGCACAAACACAGGCACTGTCTCGAGAGTGCTGCAGATTTCCCTCATTTTTATCAGATGTTACCAGCAACGAGGCAGTAAGAATCACCCTCATCCTCCCATTTGGGGGATTTGGGGACTTTTTTTCCAAGTGGACGTTCTGGGACTTTTGGTTCCTGTGTTTTTGATGCCACGATGTTTTGGAAGCAGCCTTTCACCCTAAGCTCTGCTTTTATTTGAATACAAACCCATGGGAACCTGCAGGTTAAAGCTTAATAAAAGTGTGAATAAACCTGGGAAGTCCAGTTGGAGCTGTGCTGATTTATGCTGGCCTGAGACTCTTTTCACTCTGAACACTTCTGGGGTCACTCATGGTTTCTCCTCTCAGAGTTCCAGCAGAACTCTGTCACTCGTCCCTGTCCTGATCCGTTTAATCCGACCTTTACACCCTTCACACGCTCAGGGAATCCTCTTGGCACTGGGATTTTTATATGGAGATATTTGAGATATTGTCTCTACCAAAAGCCAGTTTAGGTTGCCGTGTAGGAGAAACTTGCCTCTCATTTTTTTGGATTTAAACAGACTCATTTCTGCCAATGGCAGGAACTAGGAACGATTCAATAATTTGCAGCTAATAATTTATTAGAACAACTTTGCCCTCCTTTCTCCTCACAAATTGTCTGCAAACAGATTGTACAACTCTAATATGTTAATGGCTGAAAATTATTTGACCTTTTTTTTCAGTGAATACCTTTTGGCCTATGGATTATTTGAATTGCAAATTGCAACTGTTTAAACGAAATATATAATTAACACTGCAAATAGAGCTGATTGGGTGTTGCAGAAGACCAGTTTTTATGGAAATACGTTGATTTGTTGAAATGAACATTTGTTACAGGAACATAGTGATTTGAAAAAAAAAACAAAACAAAACAACAAAAAAAAGCTTTGTTGAAGTAAACATTTGTAATCCTGAAGGGAATTCTTATCTTGAGTGCTCCTGACAGCTCACTTGAGATTTTGCTGTGGAGACAACCAGGCTGAAAGTCCTGTTGAAAAAGTAGAGCAGGTTCTTACCTTCCCTCATCCAGCCAGGTGTCCTGGTGCAGATATTGATTTATTCTGAGACTCAGCTCTTGCTCTATGCTCAGTTCAAATTGTTACCTCTGTAAATATCATTAAGTGTAACTTGGTAGTTGTGATATTTTTTTAGAAGTGTAGCAATCAGGACAGGGGAGAAGGTGCCTCCTACACTTGGCAGTCTGACTCCTAATGCCTCCAGCAGATATTCTGATTTTAGTGGAAAAACCCTTGGAAATATTCTGCTTTCTAGTGTTGTTGCCGTGTTCAGTGTGGAACTTTGGAAAATGTTAAGCACCAGGGCAATGATGTAACCCAGTCCATTCATGGTTTTTATCTGGGTGCAGTTCATTAATGTGGAGGATATACAGAGTTTTGTAGCCAGCACCAGAACCTGGGGGACAAACAGTGGTGGGTGCAGAGTCAGTAAGGAATGGGAGTAGTGCCAGGTACCACTGGAAGAACCAGGATCCTCTGAGGGGTCTCTGGTGCAGAATCTGTGAGAGGGGATTCTGGTGCAGCACGTGGGAAGCTGTGCCGTGATTTCCATGGCTCCTCTCCCAAAAGAATCCTGGGGCTGCAGGAAGGGCAGGGGGGCTCTGGCAAACTGGGTTGTCATGGATTGTGAGCTCTGGAATTGTCATGGATTGTGAATTCTGGATTGTCATGGATAGTGAGCTCAGGATTGCCATGGATTGTGAGCACTGGATTGTCCTGAATTGTGAGCTTTGGATTGTCCTGAATTGTGAGCTCTTGATTGTCATGGATTGTGAGTTTGGATTGTCCTGAATTGTGAGCTCAGGATTGCCATGGATTAACTGTGGAACTGTCATGGATTGTGAGCTCTGGATTGTCATGGATTCTGAGCTCAGGATTGCCATGGATTAACTCTGGAACTGTCATGGATTGTGAGCTCTGGATTGTCATGGATTCTGAGCCTTGGAATTGCCATGAATTCTGAGCTCAGGATTGCCATGGGTTTTGACCTCTGGAGTTATCATGGATTCTGAGCTCAGGATTGCCATGGATTGTGCACTCTGGAATTCCCATGGATTGTGCACTCTGGAATTCCCATGGACTGTGAGCCCAGAGCAGCTGTGGCCAGCAGGGATGTCTGTGTGGGCTCTCTGCAGCCCTGCAGGGACAGTGGGTGACACCACACACACAGGGACTGTTTGCACACACCAGGGTCTGTCATTGTCACAGGGCACAGTGGAATTGTCATTTCTCCATCCTGGGAACAGCCCCTCACTCCAGCCATTGGCTGTGCTGGCACAGGCTCTGGGTGAGATGAGAATTGTCTTTGTGTTCCTGGCACCTCTGAGTGTGCAATAATAACAGAGGGATTATCTGCTCTAAAATCAGCACAAGTTACATAATAATTGATGCTTTCACACTGGAGTGAAAGATTTCTGCAGAACTGTTTAATTATGAGGAACAACTGGATTTTTTTCCCTGAAAAAGAAAAAAAAATTAAAAAAGAAATGACATACATTGGTGCAGGAGGAAAGCTGAAACACAGCTTGAGTTCTAAAAAGAAAAGGGTGATTTCAGTATATTTGACAGCAAGTATTTTCCTTGGGACATTGTGGTTCTTATTCTCCAAAGCTATTAAAAATTATTATAGTACTTTATCCTTCCAGCCCAGCTGACATGGAAAATGATGATTTTCCCAAACCATGAGCAGCTGCTGCAGATCAACTTCCCTCTGTTATGAAGGGAAATATCTTTGCCTAGAAAAATCTGTGTAGGGGCTCCAAATTCAGTGGTGTTGTGTCTTTTATAACAGTTAAGATTTTTATTTAGAATGCTGAATATTTGCTCTCTTTTCTGGGCTTAGCCTAATTAACAATAATAATTTAAGGGGAAATATCTCAGACTAAACCTGAGCTTCAACCACTGTTCTGTCATAGAGGTTGGTGACCTCTGCTTGAGGAGAAATTCTTACTAATATCATTATCCATGGATGGAAACTCCCTTAAGTGCTCTTAATATTAATATTTTTTATATTTTTATATTTTTATATTTTTATATTTAACAGCCAAGATGCACATGTGTGTACAGCCTTCTCCAAAGTGGTGATAATTCAACAGCAACTCCAAATCCTAAATTATGCATCAGTCAAACCTGATAATTTTACACAGACTGTTGAAAATATGCCCAAAAAATTCCTGTATTTCCATGTGAAATGTATCAAACTGGTCCAGGTACACCAGCTCTATGGTTAGGCCTATAAAGAATTAAATGTGTAAATTTATGTATATTTTAAAATAAACGCATAATTTATGAAGAATTAAAGTCTTGATCCAATATATCCTATATATTAAATAGTTACAGGTTTCCTTATGATGGAAAACAAACAACTCAGGCCAGGAAACCAATTTGGTTCAAGCACTTTGGAGCAACTTCTTTCCTTTTTTAATGGCTTCTGCTGAAGGAGAAAATTTAGTTTTCCTTTTGTTTCCAGATATACCCTGGGGTAGCAAATAGATATTGATTTTCCTTATCACAAAAGTACATTATTACAGCAATTAAAGTGCAGCCCTTCCTTTATGATATGTAAAAACTGGAAACTGGTGAGCTAAAGAGGATTTACGTTACAAAATAGTTTGGGTTTTTCTATTCATCAAACTGTAATTCAGGCTCTAAATGCAAAGCCTCTGTGTATATCGCCCTTTTTAAGCAGCAACTGGCATTTAAAATAAATGCTGATATTATAATTATCGAAGCATTATGTCTGTTAGAGCTGCTAATAGTCACTTTGCTTCATTTTTTTTTAATTTTACATTTGTCAAAATCCTGACAAGCCTACTCTGGATAATGTTAGATTCAGTGTTGATATTGTTACTCAACAAGAACATTGATTATGTCTTAATAGGACACATTCAGTATGCATTATATGCAATTATCATCTTAAATGAACACAAGCATTTATTTAGCACCAACTGAAATGATTTCAATCCGAAGAATTTTTCTTTCTGGTTAGCATTATATTATAAAGTCATTAGTCCCAAATACGATATGGCAGCACACTCCTGATACAGAATTATGCACGAATACATAGTTTATAAACAGAATTATAAATAGGCGAAATGAGGCCCTGCTGCATCATTACAGAAATACAAATATCCATGGAATAGGCAGAAAACTCTCCATTGATAATTAGTATTGAAAGGGTGTTTAAAATCCTTGTAGAGATTTTGAATGTTCTGTGTGTTGTTTGCTTCTCAAGAATAGTTTGTTTTGATTTTAGTGGCTTTCTGGGGGATTTGGCGATTTTTATTTTTCCATTTTTTGGGGGGATGAGGAGTGAAGCACTGAATTAAGCCTTGGTGCTGTGGTCCTGAGTGTGCCCTGTCTGAAATATGCAATCCATGGGTTTGCCCAAAAGATGCAATCCATGGGTTTGCCCAAAAGATGCAATCCATGGGTTTG
>JAHLSL010000036.1:1343710-1369294 GCA_025920805.1 Petroica traversi | reverse complement strand
AAGATGCAATCCATGGGTTTGCCCAAAAGATGCAATCCATGGGTTTGTCCAAAATATGCAATCCATGCCTTACAGGGGAGCACTGGAGGAACGTTGGACTGGGGGATTCCTGGGAAAGTGCTGGTGCCTGGAGTGCTGCTGCTGCTGCTGCTGCTGGCAATCCCAGCCCCAGGGCCCTGCACCTTCCCTGCCATCACCAAACAGTTCCGCTGGTTCCCACCTCACATTTTGAGTCCTGCTGCACTGCTGGAGCTCCAAACTGCAGCTGAATTTGGATGTCCTGCAGCCAGACCAAGGCTCAGGCTGTTCCTGCTGCTGCTGTGAAATTCTGACACCCATGGCTTGATCCTCTTCACTCACTGAGAGCTTTTATTGTACCTGGGATATTGAAAGATTGAATCCCAGCAGAAACCCAGCACCACCTGCATCACCCATTCCACCGGCGAGTGCCTGTTTATTTCCCCATGTTGAGCATAAATCCTGCTGTCTTTGCCTTCCTGGCCTCTCTGTGCTCTGTGGGGCTGAGCCAGCCTGGCAGGGCAGTGGGGTGTGACAGGAATGGCAGCTCTGGTGGGGCTGGCAGGGAGGGGACCTTTGCAGGAAAGCACTCAGGGCACATTCACCTCCCTGGCAAACCACAGAATTTGGCAGTGCCACCCCCACCATGCTTAAATGATTAAAAGGAAAATTTATAGGGAAAGGAATGGCTCTCCTGCTGTAATTACACAAACCCTCTCAACAGAGTCACACTCCACCAAGTCACAGTTGATAAATAATAAGCCCCACCAGCAGCGTCTTGATGTTCATTTATTAAAATAATCTATTATCCTTTGGAGCTGCAGATCCCCCTTGCTGAGAGCTGGGCTTATTTCTGTTGCCAACACCTCGCTGTCCAAGTGCTGTTGATTGGGTTGCTTTAGCAAAGCTGGGCTTAGGTCACTTAGGGGCAGGCCTGGCTTTATGACAGGCAGTGGGGTTATATTATAAATTTTTGGCTCTCCATCTAAAAGTTTTGATGCTGCATTTATTGCTCACCTGCAGCTGGGCAGGGACGGAGATCCCAGGGGAAGGAAGGTGGTTCTCCTCCTCTGCCTCCTTCCTGCAGCACTTATTGCTCACAAGGAGGAAAAGGGGAGAGAACACACTGGGGTGAAAGGTCTGAGCCCTGAGAAGAGGGAAATGCTGGCAGGGAAACAATGAGAGCTCCTAGAGCAGCCCTGAGCCCCTGGAGCACAGGGATCCCTGCTCTGCCCCTGGCAAATCCCACTGCTCCAAACCATCCCTGCTGGCGTTTGGCTTGGGGAATTCTGCAAGGTCCTTGACAAGAGAACATGGCTCTGCTCAGGGTTTGCCTCTGTCAGCAGCTGCTTCCTCCAGCAAAGCAAATATTTGGTGTCACAACGAGATGTAGGAAGTGCTGCGTAGCAGGGAAGTGTGAACTATTCATAATTATATGAAATACTACTCAAAATTCAATGTTTTTCACATTTAGCGCGGGCTTAAACATTGGACTCCTGTCACAGATATTTCTGCAGCAGTAGAAGCAATTTCTGGCATAAATGGACTTGCTTTCAATAGAAAATGGGACGGTTTTCAAAGGGAAAAAGGCCAATTTGTGAGTAAAAATGGGCTTCTTTCTGAGCAAAGAGGCTTCTAAACATGAAGTGATAAATGGCTTTGCAAGTTTTCCATACAATAATAACAACTTTCTAATCAAAAATAATGCAAAAGTTGCAGCTAGGGGAGGGGTGAGAAGTCTCATTCAGGTTTTAATGCACTTTAGGAAATAAATATCTGTGAAAAGTGTAAATTCAGTTCCCCTCCGTAGCGTGAGTTTGTGTTGCAGACACGTCAGTAATACTTCTTTGCGTATATTTTTATGATGTTATAAATCAAATTCCTGTTCTTGGTTTGCCGCCTTCTGAGATGAATTTCATGGAATAATGTTGTAAGATTTTGGGAAATACATTTCTTAGCATCCCCCGTGTGGCAGTGGCATCTGATTTCCTCGCAGCCCATATGTTTTTAGAAGGGAATTTATCTTCTGGCTTGACTTGTTGACTTTACATGCAAATTTATTGTTTCATAATAGTTGAATTGATGAGCAGCTGAGGTGGTTGCTTCTCTCCTGGCCCAAAATTCCTTCAAAATCTATGTTCTGAGGAGCCGGGATCTCCTTCTTACATGTGCTCCAAAAAAAGAGATGGTGGGATGTGCCCAGGAAAACAAATAATGCAAAATTCACTGTTTGGGAAAAGCTCCCAAATCCCTTGGCCACAGAGCAGACGGAGTGAGCTAAGAGGTTGCTTTGCTGGGCTGTCTCCCTGCTGCCAATCCCCTGGGAAGGTGTTGGGTGAAGGACATGGACTAGGGATGTCAAGGATGGGCATCCTGGCTCTTGCAGACTCAGTTCCAGAAGGTCCAAAGCAGCGGCTCTGTTGCAGATTTCCCTGTGGGATTCCTTTATTTTCCAGGCAGGTTTGTATGAACTTTCCTGGGCAGTGCAATGTTCTCAGCATGAAGTTTCAGAGGTTACAGCAGCACTTCCCCTCTGTGTCCTGTGTGCTGGTGGTGCTCCTGTTCCACTCAAAGCAGCCACACCAAACGCATCCCAATGAAGCTCCCGGTGAAATCCATGTCAGAATTCCCTGTGAGCCCCATGGGAGCTGCTCCTTTGGCAGAGCTCTGAGCCCAGCTCCAGCTTTCACACAAACACCTGTGCTTTCACCCCGATGGGACAGACGGGAATTCCAGGGGCTGGCACATCCCCATTCCACAATTGTCACCACAAATGGGGTTTTTTCCAAGTGAAGGCTGTGCTTTAGGGGAGGAAATGAAGCTGGTTTTTGCTGCCTGGCTCTGCAGCAGGTGGGCAGATAAGGACCCTGACATGGCAGCAGATATTGGAATTTTAAATCATTAATATCACTTTACCCCTTTGCTTTGGGCCATAACTGGACGTCTCTGCCCATTTTGGAAACTCCTATTTTGTTTCTTGCAGTGGAGCAAACTCAGCTTACCCATCGAAATGCCAATACCAGAATGAGTGAGATTTAATAAAGGGAATTTATATGTAGATTGTGACATTAGTATTTAATTACGTACCCATCATAACACTGATGAAGGAAGCTGCTATATATTGGTGCACTGAAGGTAGAGCTCACTCTTAAAGAGCAAGTATATTTAAATTTCTTACCTCTCCCCTAATTTTCCTAAATAACAGGATAAATTATGTACTGTTTACCAATATTCACCTCTGTGCTGGATTGCAAATGAGGTTTCCAGGGTAGAAAGCCGTGCCAGTGTTCCAGTAAAACTGTGACGACAGATCTGGTTCTCTGCTATGTGTTGTCAGGTCAAATAAAGTTTTGGATATTTTTAATTTATTATTTTAATACTAATTTAAAATATAGCACTACCTCTGTGTGGTTTGGTTTGGTTTGGTTTTTTTTCCTTAACCTTTTCTTTTCTGTTTTTTTTGTTGTTTTTTTTCAGACCATGGAAAGCCCAAAGTATGAGCTGGTTATAGAAGCCAAGGACATGGGTGGGATGGACGTGGGATTAACAGGCACAGCCACTGCCACCATTCTCATCGATGACAAAAATGACCACGCACCAGAATTCACCAAGAAGGAGGTAAGAACTGGCCATCTGTTCCCTACAAAACAGTGCAAGTAATTGTAATTAGCTCGTTTCTAATTATAAAGATACTCCTTGGGGAGAGAAGACATGTACAGAATGTTTTTAGCTTAGTGGGAGAGACTTTCCTGGCGCTGCTCTTTTCTTTTTTTCACGTTAATAAATGTGTGTGCATCAGCTCCAAACCAAAGGGCAACCACAAGGCAGAAAAAAAAAATAAAAATATGTAATTTAGAGATTGACTAGCCGGGTGCAAACCTGTAACATAAATGTGCTGGTGGTAACTTTCTCCTTGTGGTCCTGTGGGGGAGAATAACAAAAATAGCTTAAGGCTTTGGATGGTCATGGCTGAGGATGAAAACAACATTTTTTTCTTGTCTACAGCACTTCCCCTGTGAGGCAGCCAGAGTTTGGGGTTCTGGAATTAAAGCTCCAGCCCTAAAAGCTTCAAATTTCACCTGCAGGTGGGATTTGCAAGGAAAGGTTTTCTGCCTGGAAATTGAATTCAGCTGAAGGGAGCTGGAAAATTCTGACAAAGCCCAAAGCAAGGCGAGGGAATTCCCTGCCTGCAGCCCCCAAATCTGCCCTGCTCACACCATTCTTTCTATTGCCTGCACTTGGCATGAATCTGATTTTATTTCTTGTTCTTCTGGTGTCTGGGGAGAATGAGAGTTTTAAAAGTTTTACCAAATAACAGCCAGGTTGGATTTTGCTATAATAGTTTCCCGGGGCTCTGCAAACTTTCAGGGAAAAACTCTCAAAATTTGAGAAGTGAACCTGCGGGATCCTGATTTTAAGAGGATTGTGGAAGGAGAAAAGGGAAGCCTGTTGTTTAGAAGAAGTTTATTTTTGCTTTTTAAAAATTCATTTCCTGGCCTAATATTAACGATTTGGCAATAGATTATTTCGAATCAAATTGCTGTTATACTTGAATAATTATTTCTTTTATAAATGAGCAATAAGTGAATACCAGATTCAAACATGACAGAGAAGGGTTTTTAAAAAAAAAAAAAAAAACAAGAAGAAGAAATTAGAAACAATGACAATTTTGCCAAAGGAATGTCTATAATTACTTCAGTAAGATCCTTTGACAATAGCATTTCAGCCACCTAAAAATCACCATGGAGAGACTGGTTCAAACCTTTCAGGTGCCAATTAAGTTACTATGGTCAAACCATTAATTCCCTTAGAATTACCTTTTAGATCAGGCTTTTAATGCTCTGAAAGTTGTTCCTGACACCCAATACTTAAAATATCTTTGAAATGCTGCATTTTTTTTAACCTTCTGGAAAATTACAATGTACAAAGACAGCTCAGTGTATTTAGAAACAGCAATTTATTGGATTAATCAATATTGATAGCAATTCATGTCAGTCGGAGTCCTACCTACTTGAATTTCCAAAGTTGGAGGATTCTTCTCTTGAAGAAATATTTCTGTATCCCTTTCAATATAATTCTTCTGAAGAATTTTTTTTTATAATTATATCTCCTGTTTGACTTAATAATTTGGTGATTTGGACAAAAATTCATGTGCCTGCTTAGCCACAGATATATCATTAGTATCAATTTCTGTGGAAATTCACAAAGGCTGATAAATTCAGTTCTGTCAGTGGCAACAAAAGGTACTTTAGACCTGGAAAGTTTGGGGGGTTTAACATAGAAATGAAATAGGTGTGAAGAGACAGTATTACCTTGTTTTCTTTGAAAAATCTACTCTTCAGTATTTTCCTTGCATTTTTTTTTCTTTTCTATAGAGCCATCTCTTCTTCTTTTTAATGGTTTGACGTGGTTTTGAACTTTTCAGTATCCGGAGATATTAATGACCTCAGAAATCTTCCCTCTGCCTTGCTAAGTGAGATTCATATTCCATGAAGAAGGCAGGAAAAATCAGCCTTTAATTTATGGTGCCAGGCCCCTTTAGGAGCAGATTCTCTCTTTAAAACAAGTTGTGTAAGAGGAAGGAGGCGTCTCTCAGTTGATTTAATGCCACTTTATTGGATTTTCTGCTGAAAGTGCTTAGTTATTGCATTTTAATACCAGTGGCCTACCACAGGCTGCAACACTATTGATTTGAATTAGAGCTGCAAGAAAAAGACAATATTTTACAAGATAACTTCTGAAGGGGAAAACTCAAATTCAGTAAATCCGAAGCTTTGATTCCAGTGTGCAGATTATTTTATTTATTTTATTACCTGGGCACTGCCAGGGATGGGGCAGCCACAACTTCTCTGGGCAATCTGGGAGGATTTTCTTCCAAATAGCCAATTTAAATCCACACTTAAGGGCATTCCCACTTATCCTGTCACTATGTGGTCTTGTGGAAAGCCCTCTCTGGAAAAGGAATGCCTGTGCAGTGATTTTGTTCTTCCACTCCCCATTTTTCCCTCCCTGTACCCCATTCCTGGCCAGTGTGAGGCAGGAAAATCCATCCCTGGAGTGTCAGGGTGCAATCCCAGGAGAAACAGGGATACCTCTCTCTCCCTACCCTCACAGGGAGAAATTCCTTCCAAATACCCAATTTAAATTCACATTTCCTCAGCTAAAGGCCATTCCCACTCATCCTATCCCTCCCTGCTCTTGTGGAAAGCCCCTCTCTGGAAGAGTGGTGCCTGTGCAGGGATTCTGCTCTTCCACCCCCTCTTTTTCCTCCCTGCATCCATTCCTGGCCTGCGTGAGGCAGGAAAATCCATCCCTGGAGTGTGAGTGTAACCCCAGGAGGAGCAGGGCAGCCTGGCTGAGGTCCCAGTGAGTGGAATCTGCTCTGAGGGCTCAGAAATGGGACTTTGCTTTGTGGGATCCAGCCCAGGGCATTATTTGGGTACTGCCCCATCACTCCTCACACCTCCAAAATACCTGCCTAGTTCTGTCTCACATCTACTCTTCCTGCTAGTAACAGGCTCTGACCAGAGTAAAAATCTATTCAGGTGTGCAAAGACTGCCCTGTTCCCTCCAGGGATTTTCATAATTTCATCTTTAATGCCAAAAAGAGCAATATTTTAAGAGTTCTTCCAAAACATCCCAGGTGAGGTAGCAAGGTCTACCTTTTAAAAGGTCACAGTGGCTGGGATATTGTGCCAGATGTAAATTACAGAGGCTGAAAATAGAGACACTCATAAAGTCAGTGGTCTCTTTTTGAAATGTACAACCTTATTTCTGTAATGGGAAAAAGTTTTAAAATGAATTTTGTGAATTGTTATTTTGCGCCACAAAGGAATTTGGAGTTTGCAGCAGGGGAAGGCCTTAGGCTCAAATTTTGTTGAGCAGCAAAGGATTGCTTCTGTGAAAATAAGGAAAGAAGAAACGCAAGGAGCAGGCACAGAATGTTCTGGAATTTCTGATACCAGGCTGCATCCTGCAGGATATTCCAAATGGGTGGGAATGAGCTGGACTGATTGAACTCTGAGTATTGATTTTATACCTAGAACATTAACAAAAACCAGAATTCTTTTCTTGTGTCACTGTAAGAGTGGGCGACAGAGCACTGCAGGGCTGTGTCCTGCAAATAAGATAAATAAAAGGGATTTTAGTGCAGGGCTAATGTCACTGTGGCTGTGCTGTGCTGAAGAATTAACAATGTGGCATCTGCTGAAAGACACGAGCTGGCAAATTCCCCTCTTGTATCTGTTCCTGGAGGCCTGGCTCTGCCCAGATATCCCTAAGACCCAGGGGAGGGAAAATCAGAGTATTAACACAAGAGACGGACTTGACCCCTTTCTGTCTTGTCTTCCTTCTCCAAAAGAATATCCCAAAGAATCCTACTTATTCCACTCCTGTCTGCAGAATGTGAGCTCAAAAACGAGATTCCTCGGATTGTTTGCCTTTATCTTCTGCCCTGAATTTTTAAAGCAGCCATTGCTGCCCTTTAATGTGTTATTTTCCTTTAATTACAGATATATTTTCTTTCCTTGGTCAATGCTGGCAGGCACTTGAGAGTGGAATGCAGTGGTGTGGCTAGAGGGGATGATTTTTTGGCAGTGCCCTCAGTTCCCACATCTCTCCTTCACCACAGATTTGGGGCTGCAGCTCATCCCCAGGCAAACCTGGAAAAGTGGGATTTGTCCCAGTGCTCTCACTGGCACATAAATCATAAGGCCAGGGAACAGCTATTCCTCACACAGTTCCTCTTTCTGCCACTTCCAGCCTCGCCTTCCATTCCTGAGACAAAGAAATGTAAAATGGAAATAATTCTGTCACACCAGGGAGAACAAGATTAGGGAAAATATTTCACCTTGTCTAAATTTTTGTAATCTATATGTTCGTAGAAAAGAATTTTCCAGTGAAATAAAGGTCTGGCCTCCTGTGAACAGAATAAAATGTGTGTAATTTGGCAAAACACCACCACGGTGAGACCTGAGATACGCTGGTGCTGGGAAACTCAAGTGAAAAATATGATTTGCTCACACTTTGAATACCAGCTGATAAATGCTTTATAAAAGAGTAATAAATGACTAATGGAAGCTTTAATAAATGATTGATCAGCCCCTGTGGAGGCCTGTGAGTGCTGGGTTTGTCACCATGACTGATGGGACTGGCAGCGCTGTCCCCTGGCTCAGGGGTGTTACCCAGCAGCTGCAGCAGCCCCTGGGGGACAATCTGCACCTCTGTCTGCCCGTGCCTCACACAGGATGGGACACTCTCAACACCATCTGCAGAGATTTATTTTACAGCTCAGATTGTTGGGAAATGGGCTTGAAGCTTTTGAGAGTCCCTGTCTTGATTCTTGGTGTTGGCTAAACCGAGTACAGAAACCAATATGGAGCGAAAAGCAATTTTTAGGTTCCTCCTGGATCACTTTTCCATACTGCTTTTACAAAAATGTCTCTCTAGGACATGATACCTTTATCTTGTGTGGTAAACACATTTTGCATGTTCAAAGCCAATCTCACCTCTCCTCCTTCTGTAGACTGAGAGTCAACCCTGGTCCTTCTTATTTTGTCTTGCAGGGAAAAATTTGCCATTTAGGGCCCTTAATTAATTTTGTTCCTTTCTGTGCAGGGCTTCCCGTGAGCTGGCCCCCAGCTTTAGACACAATCATGTTGATGGCAGATGATTCCTCCCTGTTCAACCCCCTCCCACAGACCTTTCCATTTGAGAGATTTCCAGTGAGAGCTACAACTGTGGAAAACAGAGGTGCTGTCCTCTGATTTAATCCTGAGGAGCAAATCCAGGGCTGCAGCCCTCTCCCATTCCCTGTTGGGCTGGAAATCAGACTGCAAACCAGGCTGAGCACAGACAGAACCAGCAGGAGCTGCCAGGGTGGCTCAGCGAGCTGGGGAGGACAAAGCTGGAGCCGTCCCACAGCACAAACCGCGCTCTCCTGCTGGAAGCTGCAAGGGCTGAGCTGCTCCAGCAGCACCAGCAGATCTCAGCTCATGAGGAGCCAGGCTGAAAGTTAAGAATCAGAGCTTCATCACAGCCTAAAAGGGATGGGAACCAATCTAGAATTCCAGCAGCCTGTCCAAATTGGATCAAAGTCCCCCAGAGCGGATTTGTCAGGAGAAATAGCTTTGTGTGCTGGATAGAACCATTGCAGCAAAATCACACGGACAGGACGCATATTGGAATTTCCATTTGGCTCCTGTTTTTGGTCTGGGAGACAATTTCCATGCAGAGAAACCAGAATTCACACAGAAACTCAACAGAGCAGGGCAAAGCCTCGGCAGCTGTCAGGAAACTTTGGCACAAAGAGCAGCTTTGAGATGGCTGGGGATCACCAGAGAGGAGCTCCTCGGCCACCCTTGTTTTCTATAGAGCTGTAAACACAGCTAGAAAGGCTCCTGGAGCATATCTTAACCTTCAGAAACCTCTACACCAGATAAATATTTGCACTGACCTTTTCACTCAGCTTTATTTCCACTTCATCCTCTTGTAGCAGTTCCCTAACACACTTGACATACCTCCGAGTGCCCAAAAGTCTCCTCGAAAGCAAATGAAAGATTTACCTGGTGTATTTTTCATATGTGAGAGGCAGGATTTATGAAAGGAAACAAACATCTAAACAGCAGCAAATATTTTATTTTCTAAATGAACATTTTGAGCACTCTCTTGTCACTGCAAAAATGAAATTTTCAGTGACTCTACCATGTCTTCATGGTTAATATTTAATTGGTGTCACCCGAGGCATCCAGCCTTTTCTGAACTGTTGTGATTTACAGAACAGAATTCAAAATCATATAAGCAGTTTAGGAACCTAAAAATGTAAATATCAGACATTTAGACACCCCCTCTTTTTTTCCCCCCGAAATAATTATAGATGTCAAAAATAATTTAGAAAATAATTATTGGACTTAATAAAGTAGCTGTGAAGATATCTACTGCCCACTGGAGTTCAAAAGGATGGGTTTAGGAGCACAGATTGCTTTGATTCTCAGTGCAATTAGGGTTCCAAATGTCTGTCTCTCTTCTAAACACTGAAATAACCTGGAAAAATGCCCATGATCAAGAAGAAGGTTTATTAATATTTCTGAGTTGTGTTGTGGGGCAACCAAACTAAGGACATCTGGAAGATTTATTTGAACAGTCTGGCTATATGGATAATGAAATTACCGTTTTTTGGGGGTTTTTTTTAACTTCTTCTTCAATATTGTGTGTCAGTTTTTATCAGAATCAGCTGGCTTGAGGATTCTTGCATGATGAGAAATGCTCAGCACCACTCAGGACTGAATTACCAACGACCTTAACAACAAATGCTCTGCTGTAGCATTGCAAGAGCAGAATAATTTCAGAGAAAGGAAAACAAACACCATTACTCTGTGCATTGACCGAAACAGAGAGAACTCTGCAGCAAAAATAAACCCAAAAAAACAAAGGCGAAACAACAAAATAATATTGTTTGGAAGAGCAGTGGCTCCTGTAGTCATCCAGATTCACACTGTGTGCAGAACAATCTGTATTCATGGGGCTTTCAGCGAGCTCTTTGCACTGTGCGCAAGAACTTTTACAGAATGTGTTTAACACAGAGTCCATCCACTTATCTCATAATTAGGGCTGGACACGCTGCATGGCAGCAGCCAGCACGCTCCTACGTTTATCTTTGTTCATGAGGGGTGACTTCATTGCTTTGTTTCTCCCCACCAAGGTCAGGAAATACACGGAGTTGTCTATTTAATCTCCAGATCAACACATTTCAGTGGCACATAAAACAACAGAGCGCCTGTTTGTGATCTGGGAGCAGCTGAGGAACACTTGTACAACAGGGGAAAGGGCCTGTGAATGGAAATGGTCGTTCAAACAGTGGGAATTTGGGGGGAACACAAAGGCACTGCTGCTCCTTCAGATCTGATTTTCCTCCCTTGCTCTCCAAGTAGGCTCACACAGCAAAGTTGCATTTTTGCCAGTCTTTTTCTTTTTTTTTCCCCCCACTTTGTCACTGTTCCTTTCCTGCCCTTTGGTTGGTTGCCCTGATCAGCTGCCATCAGCTGCTCTGCAAACTCCTGGGCGAGCCCTTGCCTTTTGCAGGCCCCTGGGAAGGAGAGCAGCAGCTCTGTGGCAAGAACAGCAATTCTCACTGCAGCTGGCAAATTCTCACCACAAACCCCGTCCCGAGCAGGCCCATCCTCCAAAGGCTCCTTCCATCTGCTCCTGCAGACACTGCGAGCAGCAGCAAAGCCATAAACCCACAATTTATTGCTCTCTTCCCCAAGAAGTCAAGGTTAATGTGCTTCCTCAACGTGGTCCATGAAGTGAGAACTTTACGAGGGATATTAAGGTCAGGATTGCAAAGTAAACAGTAGCAGGGAGAGTTTGGAGTTCCTTTAACACAAACACTTCTGGGCGAGGAGCTGGAGTGGAGAAATTAAAAAGGAAGGTTCAAACAAAGGCTCCTGGGGGAAGCACAAGCTAAACAAAGATAATGTAGTGTCTCCAGGCCTGGTCTTGGACCACTTATTCAGGGAAGCTGTTTAAACATAATTATTGGCAATCATTGCCAGGAGTGGCTTTGTCATTTTCCAATTAAACAAAAAACTCCCCACCAGCTAGAATTTTGCAGTTGCCTTCAAATCAAATTAGGACTGTTTTCTACAGATTTCAATTGTAATGGACATTTAAAAATTAGCGTATTTTCACTGATATGTATTTTTTTCCCCTAAATGTACTGCTGAGGCAGCCCATGGAAATATCCTTTGATTTCACTCTTCTCCAAGAGCGTTCATAGCATATTGCACTTCATTAACTGTCCAAGGAATTCCAGCTTCAGCACTGAGTGCTGGCAGGTGACACAGAGACTTCCCAGAAGCTTCACAGAGTTGCTTTCAGACCAAGATACAAAATGCTGCATCCATCTCTTTTCTCAAATTAACTTTGGGGGTCTCTGTTGGGACACCTCGCCTGACTGTGTGACATCCAGTTGGCAAAAAACCTAAGTGTGGAGTGAGGGATTTCTACAGGTGGTGTTCACTGCAGAGTGACTCTTAAATCATCATTATCTTGTTCAGAGAATCCCAGAGTGGTTTGGGTTATAAGGGACCTTAAATTCATCTCATTCCATGGGCAGGGGCACCTTCCATTGTCCCAGGCTGCTCCAAGCCCCATCCAGCCTGGCCCTGGGCACTTCCAGGGATCTCTGGGCACCCTTAGCCAGGGCCTCACCCCCTCACAGGGAAGAATTCCTTCCTAATATCCAATAAAATCTCCCCTCTTTTAGTTTGAAGTCATTCAGAATGTAAGTTGCTGGTCAGGCAGTGAGGAAGAGAAGCACAGGTGTTTATTTCCTTTGTGGTGCAGCCAGACAAAATTTCCTGCCTTAAAGAACCTTTTACTTCATGTCTATAAAGGGTTTCAGTTCCTCACCTGTGGAATGCAGAATTTTGACAGAAACACCAAGAATTCTAAATCTCTTTGTCTGACACAGCAGAGCTGATCTGAGGAGTAACAAACAGAGGAATTGTTAGATGTGTTGTGAAATATCACTGTAATCCCTGGAGTTCAGAAACCCACACTGTTAATGTGCCTCCAGCAGCTGTGGGAGTTCTGTTTTAAAAGCAGGATTAAACATGATAACACACTGTAGATCTTAACATATTCAATTTGCAGCAGACAAAGCCCTATTTAATACCAATTACACAATATGTGTGAGCTGGTATCATAGCTGCAGTTTATATGAGCAGAGGGAATTTGTAAATCTGAAGTCTATTCATTCAAAAATAATAGTTTATGTGGCTGCTTGGGTCATTCCACTCGAGTGGAATGAGTTTTGTGATTAGTTTATCAATTTCTTCGCTGACAAGCGAGATTTTAAGATTTTTCGCAGCAACACTAAAACTGATTTGGCTACTCCAAAATTTGCTAACCATCTGTGCACACGAATCAAAATGTCAGGATTATTTAGACAAAATATCTTTTTTCCTTCTGCTCTGAAGCATTAAAATAGACAATGGATAAAACTCACCATGCTAAAAGAAGTTGTAGGTTTAGCCAAGTAAAATTTTTAGGAAGCGCCTGTGAAAGACATTCATTGGAAACAATAAAATTGCATAGAACTGATTGTGTCTTGAACTTAGTGGAATGAAAATGGCATTGTTACCTGTAAGAAAAAGCAGATAAGGGGGTTCACAGAGGACTCCTTGTAGCTATTGTCTCTTTTGAGGAAAATGGTTCAGAAGTGGAACTTATTCACATCCTTGTAGTTCCTACTTTGGCTTCTTTCCAGGCCTTGTTTGCCTTAGAGTTCCAGATGCTTATTTGCTTAAAGGGCAGCCCTTTCTGCAGCCGTCTGTCCAACAGTTGCTTAATATTTATTTGTTTTTACAAGTGTGTTCCTCTGTGTTCTCAGTCCATATGTCACACAAGAAGATATAAGCCCAGCTCTGCATGGAGTATTGATTTATCCTCCCTTTCCAATTCTTGACTTGGACTTGATTGGGAAAAATCCCTGAATCCCAGTTGTTTTCCATGCCAAATATTTCCATCCAACACTATTGTTCCTTGGAGTTTATATCCTAACTCCTGTTGTCTTCTTCATGCAGCTTTTATAGAGGTTTTTTTGTTCACTTCACTGCATTCTGTGGAAGGTTTCTTCCAGCTAATCACTTATGTCATCTTCTGGATATTTCATTTGCCCAGTGCTGAAATTTAGCCTTCAAAGTTCCTTCTGCCTGTTGCAGCATTCTGTTTTTATGAAACAAAACAAACTTCCCCGTTCCAACTAAGCAAAGGGCAAACTCTTGGATTTCCCTCCTTCCGAGCCTATGCTTTAGTGAGGAGTCTGTAAGGAGCCTTAATCTCTGAATTTTAATAATTAGCTTTACATTTTCCTTCCTCTGCAAACTCCTCGAGTCTGTACTTTGGCTCTCTGAGCCTGAACCCCTCACATCCCTTTAACCCTTCTGCTCCTGTTTGCAGCTGAGACCCTCCAGTGATTTATCCCCAACTGTTTTTTATTCTGTGACTCCCCTTTCCTCTCTTATTTTCATCCCTTCCCTCCTATCTTTCTAAAAGGAAAACTTTTTTTTTATCTACATCACGAAAAGCTATTTCTGACCTTTGTCTTCTCATGATCTTTGTTCTGCCCCCTTGATCTCCCCCTTTTTTATCATTTCTGGAAGACCTTCCTTTTCCCATCCAGTGAGCTCTTCTCCCTGCCTTCACCCTCTGCTTCCCTTGGGAGCCACCTTTCAGTTTTCATCCTCAGAAATTCTGTTTGCTGACAGAATTCCACGGGCACCCTTTGCCAGCCTTCCATCAATCGAGCCCCATCACTGTCGGCTGCCACAGGTCCCCTCATTTGTTCCTTTCAGCCTTGATTTCCTCCTCCAGCTCGTTTGCTGTGCCCATCTCCATCTCCATGGGGCTGGCAGTGCCCGTGCATTAACTGCTGCTGTCAGATGCTCTTAGATCAATGATTTTGTTTCATTTAGGAGACTGATGGTGAGGGGAGCCACTGCTGTCCTCAAGAAGCTGAAAGGGTTGAAAGCAACCTTTTAGCTTGAAAAAAAATAAATAAAGTTTGATAAATCAGAGGAGTTATGTGAGGAAGTTTCGAGAGAAACATAAGGAAAATCAATCCTGCTAAATAAGCTTAAATCTAACCCAACAGTTGTCTGAAATAATATCAGGGAAGGAGATTTATCTGCAGTATTGATAATGTTAACTGCCTGTATCCAAGCTGTGGCTCCCATCCAAATGGAGATGGGAATGCAGGATAGGACTGGGAAGTAAATCTGGATTTCTATACAAATAGAAATAGAAACACAGCCCCACAGGGGTCTGCCTACCTAAACTAAAGGGCTGATGTTTCATTCTCCTAAAGCTGCATTTCCAAAATGGCTTGAAACAAAAATGAAACCTGGATTTACCTGTCGGTTTCACAGAGCCACAGCATCATTTAGGTTGGAAAAGAGCTCTAAGATCAACAAGTCCCTTTGGAAATAACACAATATATTTCCATATTTAGAAATAACACAACTGGCATTTGAAAACAAAGAACACTGCTCCTGATTAATTGATTCAGTGCTGAACGAAGCTAAGAAACCTGTGTAGGTTTGAAGCCAAATGAAGGGCAGGCTTTCTGATTTAGCAGTTCTGACCTTTTCAAGTTTTCCATCTTAAATAATAATTGAAGCCATAAGTAAATAAACTCAACTTTGCCTGCAGATGTTGAACTCTTTAGTGTCCTTTCCCTGTGACACAGGCACTGCCTGATATTCCTGGCACAAAGAGGTTTATCCTGCCCCGTGCTGGGGCTGCCTGACAGTCCAAACGATTCAAATTCAGTTCCTATCAATAAATGTGGGTTCTGGGGCTGGAATCCTCTGTGTCCCAGGGGGATTTCTTCCCTTCAATCCCCCTGTATTCCCAAAAGAATTAAATTACAAAGGGACTTGTTTACCTGGATGCCTTTTGGGTTGTTTTTGTCTGCCTGGAGTGAGCAGCACGAGCCCAGGGCCACTCTCAGTGCTGCTGGATCAATCTCTGCTTTGGGAAGGTCAGAGGGCCCAGCCTGCACTCCTTTGGTGACAGCGGGGAACATTGTTGGGACATTAGAAAAGGGTCTTGGGTTCTGAGATGTGATTTTAGGTGAATTTCTCCACTTCCCAAGGATGTCAGGGTTTTCCCTTTCCTTGAGTGAGGTTACCCCAGTTGATCAAAGAGCAATATGTGAGCACTAATCTGATTTAGATGCTCTTTACTCCAGCAGCAATGGCTTTAATGCAATCGATTAAAAGGAAATTTTAATGATCTTAATAACTGTGCTTTTAGAGGGAACATGGCGGTTATTATTGAACTCCTAATTTATTATTTCCCATGGAGATCAGTTTGGAAAAATCAAAACATAAGCTTTTAAAATGCACCATCCCCTGCAGCCTCACTGGTTTATTCCTTGAATTTGCTTTGTAAATCACGGCAGCATAGAAACAATGAAGCAAATGCATTCAGCTCACAACTTTTTCCATTTCTGACCTCTGTGTTGTGGGAGATGCAGGGAAAGGTTCCATTCCTGCCTGAATCCAGCAGGAGGTGGGACAGGTTTCCATGCATCCATGCAGCCAGGAGCAGCTCCTCGTTGGTTTTTTAATGGCCTGCTTTCAAGGAAAACACTCCAGCTGCCTGTAAATGCAGGCTGGGCTTCGAGTCAGCAGAAATTCAGCCACGTGTTGCACATCTGAATTATTTATTTGGAAATAATAAGCATGCTTTATCAACACAGCTGAGAGGATTATCTGTGTTGCCTGGGAAAGCCATTGTAGAGCCTTTCCTGAGCTAATTTGGGAGTGTTCAGGAAGCACCTTATTCACTTTTAAATGCCCAGAGTCCAGCCTATAGGTCAAAGCTCGCTTATCCCATAAATGTATTTTTCTTAAATTCTGAAAGTATGGGCAGCATTACAAATGTTAATGCTACTATTATAGGATCATAATTTAAAAATACCAGCATTCTCCAAAGGCTCCAGCAGCGTGTCATTTCCCCGCTTTATTAAAATGAATGAACAGATGTACAATTTATTTCTGCTGAACTATCATCTAAATTCATAAGCTATTTCTCATGTGCCTGAAATCCATGTTGGTTTCCCATTTTCTTTGCCTTAGAAAAAAAAAAAAAAAAGAAATTCCACTCTCCCATTTATCACTCTGGGGATATAAAGGGGAAGTGTACTCTCCACTTCATTCACTTCAGGCTAATACCCTCAATACAATTTAAATCCCATTTCCTCACGGCTATTCACAAAACCCAGGCATTGGGACACCCAGGGTGTGAGAGGAAAAGTCCCTTGCTGTGCGTGCAGGTCACACTGTCCCCAACAGGACAAGGTGGCACAGATCTGTGTTTAATCTTTGGGGCTGGCATTTACAGGGCCGGGGCAGGAGATGCAATTTCTCAGCTGGAGCTCGGGGAAAACTGAGGCAAGGACAAATAATGGCCGGGAAGTGGGAGAGGTGAGAAGGCTGGGGGTGATTGCAGTGAAATTTATGGCTGAGGAAGGAACGTCAGCTGGCCCCAGGCACCCCAAACGTGCTCTCTGTGCCTTGCAGCAGAGTGGGGACGTGGCAGGTGCTCCTGGAAGGGATAAACCAACAAGACAATGCAGGGATGGGAGGGAATGGAACCATGCACGTGAAACAGAGATGTTGCCATGGAAAAAACAAGCAGAAAAACCCCAGGCAGTGCTCACAGCCTGTTGCAATCCCGATTTCTTGGCAGGGTTTGTGGGCATTGCAAGGGTGGCATTTTGCTTTAATTCCACGTGAGGGATGAGTGGATGGCACATTCTAGGGGTTCTGGTAGCATTTGTTCTGTAAACCCCATTTCTAAGTATTTACATTGTAAGAAAATAAAAAAAATCAGTGGTTTGATGTAGAAAACTGAATTCTCACACTCAGATTGTGGGGTTTAAGTATTTTTGATTTTTAGGGGGCTTTTTTTATAAAAATCACTTTGGCAAAGAGAGGAGTGGAGCAGAATGCAAATCAATCTGCTTCCTTCATTTTGTAGCCTCTCCAGAATTTAAATGCAGGCCTTTAAATTCCTTTTTGCCAGACAATTCAGGAGAAATGATGAAGTAATGGGTGAGATTTGTAAAAAGCATGATTTTCCTCAGAAATCTTGTCTGCTTGGCAGGGGCAGTTTGTTCCTGCGGGACTGCGAGGGAAGAGTTTTTAATTCACTAATAAAAATGGAGGAGTTCTAAGTGGAGCAGGAATTTTGCTACAGCAGCCACGTTGCAGCCTCAAAACAATTAAATTTCTATATCTAGTGCTGCCACTCTTGTCCCCTTTGGATCCTTCCCCAGGCTGAGATCAGAGTTATTTTCCTCTCCCATTTCCTTACATTTTGTTGCCAAAAGAAGACATGACCAGCTAGGAGAGCTACAGGCACCGTTTTTATCTGCAGTAAGGAGGGCAAATGTGATTTTTGCAGTCCCAGCCTGTATCTCCAGCTGCCAGCACCAAACCCAGCACAGTGAACATCCTTGGATGATGGGGAGTTTCAGACTGGAATCTCAGGCAGGAAATTCTTTCCCAGCACTTGGTTTTGGCACAGGAAAAGAAATAATCCCAGCAGCCCAGCGAGTGTTCGTGGGTGTTCATGTACCTTAAAAATGTTTCAAAATCAGGAATATGTTTATGGAATAGAGATTCTTGATTTGGGCTTCTCGTGAAACTTTCAGGGAAGGGTTCTCAAGATAGCCTCAAGTTCCTCCCTCCTCTTTATATAATTTCCAGCATTTGCTTATTTTCCTTGAGCAGCTTTGAGGTTGCAGTGTCTGTGATCTCCCCGCAATCCTCTACAGCCCTTCAGCTTCCCTGCAGGTGATGAGTTTTTCCTCATCTCTGGTGAGGATTTGCTTTGCCTCCAGTGGAGCCCAGCACTTTGTGGCCTTTGTGGACACCCAGACAATCTTTTTATCCACAACAGCCCATTTGCTACCCAGAATTATCCAAGGCCATGTGTTTTAAACCTCTGCCTGTCCCACTATGGTCAGGAATTAGGGTTGGACCAGGCTGGGCTCCCCAGTGCTGAGCAGATGGAATTCCTGCCTCTGCCCTCAATTGCAGCAGCTCCTTGCACTTCTCAGCAGAGTTTTGCTGTTTGCACAACATAAAATCCCCTTTATTGTCCACAATTCTTTCTCCAGCACAGAGCAAGTGACAAAAGCAGCATCTGCTGTCTGAGGTTTCCTGTTCTCTCATCCTCAGCACAGGAGGAGAGGGGGCTATAGATTTTGAGGGCTTTGATGTGATGGGATTTTGCTGCTGTTTGTTTTCTTCTCTACCTGTGGTTTACTGTTTGATATGGAGAATTGATTAAGTCATTTGGGTGTTGTCTTTTTATTTGTTTTGGATTTTGCAGTGGAACAGGCTGAGAATATTTCATGCCCAAAGCAGAGTCTGCAGGCACTGTGCAGGGCTCTATAGGCCCTGTCTATAGGTTCCCAACTTTATGGCTCATTTAGGCACAACATGATCTTCTCTAAAACACCAAACTTCTGTCCTGCAGCTCCTGTTCTGGTTTCTCTTAAGCTAAGAAACCCTGACAGCTGTGCCAGGGTTTGTCCCGTGGGCAAATGTGCACAGGGGTTCAGCAGGAAATTCATCAGTTCCAGGGGTAGTTGAGAGTGAGCTTCATTAAGAGAATGTTTTATAACCATGTAGCGTTTTTCATCCCGAAGAACCCCAAAGGAACGTGCAGAAAATGGATCTTCTCTGTGGGCAAGCAGAAAATTAAATTGCAACTTTCTGCTGCTTGCAGAGAAAACAGAGGTGTAAGACTTCATTTTCTTTATTAAAGAAGTCTACTCAGGAAAGTTCCTTTAATTTCCAAGGAAGCATTGCAGGTAATGGCTAACCCCGATTTTGTATTTTTGCACTCAAAATCTTGTTGTTTGGGAAGCCCACCTTATATTTAAAGCCAAGAAATCAATGTCAACGAAATTGAAAACTAATCCAAGTTCATCCTAATCCAAGAATCATTATTAATTCTTATGGAATTACTGAAACAAATGAATGATCTGTGTCTTAGATTTTCAGTAGTGATAATAGGGCAGATGCAGAAGTGTTGCACTCACCTTCCTGAGCTCCCAGCCCTTCTCCTGCTGTTTATCTCACCATTTCCTTGCTCCTCTGGGCCATAAAGTTGGTTTCATCCCAGTGTTTGTGGTCAGGGTAAATCTGGAGTCCTTTGCCAGGTCCAATGTGATGCTCGTGCTGATCTTCCTGCCTTGGTGACACCTGGGGCCATGTTCGTACCTTTGAGAACAAGTTTTTGTGTGTTGCTGCCCCTTCCTTGCCTGAAGCTCCACGTTAGGCCCAAATTTTCCATATCTGGTGTCCCTCCCATTGGTTGGATCCTCCACTGGCCTTTGGAGCAGGCTGTGCAGCCTCAGCTAATAATCACCCACCCAGGGGCAGGAGACAGCAGCCCCAGGATGCTCAGAAATGAACATTCCTGCAGCCCCAGGATGCTCAGAAAGGAACATTCCTGCAGCAGCCCCAGGATGCTCAGAAAGGAACATTCCTGCAGCCCCAGGATGCTCAGAAAGGAGCATTCCTGCAGCCCCAGGATGCTCAGAAAGGAACAGCAGCAACTCAGGATGCTGAGGTGGGATGCAAACCTCACCAGCAGGACTCAAACCGAGCTGCTGGAGGTTTGTACATGAAGAGCCTCGAGGTTCTCAGGGAGCAGCACGAGGAGGATTTTGTGTTTTGTGCCGGACAGCACATGGTGCTGCAGGAGGCTGAGGGACAGAGTGGAGTCTTTAATGAGCTCTCCACTGCTCTGAGCACCCACCAGGGCTCTGGGCTGTCTGAGATCAGCACTGAGCTGTCTCACAGGTGATCAAAGCCTCTCTGCTCACAACAAAAACGAAGTTGTTCTCAGCTGAACAACAGCAAAAATCCACCAGACGTGGGAGTAGGACCAAAAGCCGGGCAGAAGCAAAAGGGACACGTGGTGAGAGGCAGGAGGAGTTTGGGAGTCCCCAGCAGAGAGTGTCACCAGAAGAGGCCCAGCTGAGCCATGCCAGCCATGTGGGGCTGGCACAAAGGTTGTTTCCAGCTTCACACAGGCAACTTTTCTCTGTCTGCTTTTCCTTCCTCTCTCCAAGCTCAACGCCTCTGACTTTGAGTGAAAATATCACCAGTAATTGAAGTTGCAAACCCCAGCAGAATACTAAATTAGAAATTAAGCAAAAATGCTCATCAGTTGGAGCACAGAAGTCCTGGGCAATTTTTCTAATGCTATATTACAGCAATTGGAATATCTTTTTTCATTTTTTTTCCTCCCCCAACTGCTTCAGTCACTGAATTGATTGAATTAAATGTGTTCTGTGGTGCCAGCGAACCTCTGACCCCAGTTACTCAGGATAATCAGGGGGTAATCAGCCTGCTGTGATCCCAGCTCCAAAGGAGCAGGGATATTGTAAGGTTCAGGGAGCCTGTGCTGGCATTAATCAGATGTCGTCAAGGTTTGATTATAAATCCTAAAGACCACCAAACTGATACAACATGGCTTAATCCACTAAAAATTAGGTATCTACATATTAATCACCAAGTTGAATGCCTGCAAGTGATTGCTTTTCTAGTAAGTGAAGTCAGGTGTCAATGCTTTGGAATGTCCCACAGTTAGTCATAAATACAATGATCAGCATCAGCACAAAAGTAGCATTAGCCAGATTAAAAAAAGATTTTGTTCTAACCTCAAATGGATTTTTTCCCCCCCCCTCCTTTTGGAGTTTTTACAGCTCCATTGAAATCGTTCCTCGTGTTTCTACTCTAATTACGAGCTTACTCAGAGGCAAGAAATAGGAGATGTTTCTGAGGTAGCTGCAAGCACAGCACTTTCCTGCCTTCCAAGGGGAGGAAGGGTGGCTGCTCACAGTATTTCACACTGCTGTGTACAGGAATAAAGTGCTATTTATTGTCCCTTAAAATGATTTCCCCTAGAACCGGCAAGCTCAGGTGAAAAATCTGTATCTGGAAATGTGTGTCAGGATGCAATTAATTCCTCCTGTTCTGGCTGTCCTTGGGAAGAGCTCGGTGTGGCAATACTGATGCAGATCTATGAGCACATTACATGGAACCCGCCTGAAAAGACAGGAATGGCACAGACTCTTAATAAACTGGTGCTCTTCACACACCTCCTGATTTCATGAACATTCGACCCTGTTGAAAAGCTTTTTGATGTAAACTGAAGATAATTCCAAATTCCTATTTATCTTATTGGTGCCACCTGCCTTTCCTGGGAGTCACCTTGATTTGCATTTGGTGTGATTGGAATCACAGGACCTGAGCTGCTACTGCTGCTGGATTTCCAGGCATCCCCCAGAGTTAGCTGGGATCAGGATGAGGGAATTGCACAAAATCCGGGCATCCCACAGAGTTAGCTGGGATCAGGATGAGGGAATTGAACGAAATCCAGGCATCCCACAGAGTTAGCTGGGATCAGGATGAGGAAATTGCAAAAAATCCGGGCATCCCACGGTGTTAGCTGGGATCAGGATGAGGGAATTGCACAGACAGAGAATGTTTGGGTAGGAAAACATAAATTACCAGTGAGAAAATGAAAGGGCCCTGAATGTTCCCTCTGTGACACTGCAGACAAGAAATAAGCACACAACGGGCACTTGCAGGAGAAATGTTTCATTTCCCTTTACCACAAATATTTTTCTTTCAAGGAAAGATGAAATGAGCGCTGGCAAAAGGAGCTGGGTGGAGGGAGATGGAGACCATCAGCAGAAAGCAATAAATCCATGTAGCATAGCTGTGATTTTCCCTGACCTTTCCACAGCTGTGCAGTGCCAGACCATCCGTCTGTTGCTGCCATGGATGCTTCAGTCTCAGAGTTTCCAAAGCAGCTTCACCCCAGTGCCAGAGAAGAGCCCTGCCCTGCCTTTGGAATGCTCTCCTCATGGTGCTGGGAGGGCAGGCTCACATCACCATGGCCATTCGTCAAACGTTGCATTTATATCTGTTATTCTTGATTTTGGAAACAGAATTTTTCTGTGCTAACAGGGTTAGAGACCCCAGGTCTTTGATGTTCCCATCCTGGGTAATGAGAGCTCAGTGCTCACCTGGATGTTCAGGATGTAATAAAGATTTTTCTGCTCCGAGAGGAAAACAGAAAAGGAAAGAGATCATTAATCATGAAAGTTCACTTATGTCTCTGATCTCTAAATGATTATTCTTGTATCATGGCTTTTTGATAGAGCAGTAATGTTTTGCTCAATGAAGGTTGAGCCAACTGGATGTAGACTGGATAATTTGAGGAAAAAAAAAAATCATGTGTATCCAGTAGAAGAAACTACGTGCAGTAGACTTCATTCATCACTTTGTCAGCAGACTTGGAAGAGTTATTGTGTTCAGATGGATTGAAATATGGAGCGTTCAGCCCAAATTCTCCTTTTGCCACTCAGCTTTTCACAGAAAACAAAACGCTGGCTCGAGATTTCATTTTTAAAATTCAGACAGATTCCGTATCGCTGTGGATTGTGCTGCCTGTAAACTTCCATCTGTACCTCCTGCCTCCACCGGAACAGTGGGAAACCTTGCACAGCTCTTATCTGCTTCCAAAATAGAGCTTTCAAACTGGGTGAACTTCAGACAGCTCTCAGCTGGAGGGGCTTGTAAATCCAGGGCATTTCATCCCCGTCAGCTGGCACAACCTAAAATGCCAGAAGTTGGGGGAATTGCTGAAATTTGTAGCTGAAATATTCCGGAGATACAATATTTTGGAGTGGGGCTGCTCAGCATTGCCCACCAAAGAGCCCGTGAAGAACCTGAACCATGGTGAGAACATCTGCTGTTTGCAGCCTGGGCCGTGAGCAGCTGTGAGCTGGCACAGAGAATCCCTGCCTCCTCTGGCATCAGGGCCCTCCCGGGGCAGGAATTCTCATCTGGATGTGTGTTCTGCTCATTTTCATCCAGGCCAAAGATTCTGCCACGGAGAAAATCCCATTTTCACTGCGACTTCCACCTCTCTGCGAAGACCAGGAGTCTGAAACTGGTTCAGTCTTGAAATATCAAAGTATCAAAATAGATGAACAAGATGCCTGTGAATTTTTATCTAGAGAATTTCTCTTCTTTCACCTATTTAGAGTGAAGCATTCCTTTCTTTTTATGTTCTGTTTTGTTTGGTTGTTTTTTTTTTAACTTCCATTAGTTTAGTGCTTTCGAAAAGCACTAAAATAGAGTTTTTGTACCTTGTCTGCTTCTTAGAGGTAAATATGATAATAATTTAAAAATCATCAGCATCTGCTGAAGGTCTTGTCACTGCCCAGCTCATCAGCACTGAGGCCACACTGAATTTATTTGTACTGGGAGCAGACTAAAGCCAGTAGAGAAATTTCTCTTTCATTGCCCTCAACGTCCCAAAATTTCTATCAAATTGACTGCTATCTCCATATGTTAATTTAAAAAAAAAAATCTCTATTTTGTCACGTAATTCTCCTTTTTTCTACCACTGCAATATCCAGAGAGGAGCAAATTCACTTCTCCTGCTGTTAAGGGTCCTTCAATGTACAGGTAACAACTGCAACAGTGGAAGAAGATGAGTTTTCTGGACACATTCCAGGCCCCAAAAATGAGACATTCTGGGAAGCAGTGGGAGGAAATGGTTGCTTAAGGGTCCCTGGAGCAAATTAATCCCACCTGTAATTGGGACTGACAGGAATTCCATGCAAAATGAGTTGTAGGTGGCTTCCAGCTTTTCCTCTTAACAGGGCAGTATCAGTAAACTCCACCATATCTGTTCAGATGTTCATCTTCAGCACCTGAAAAGTTGGTTTGAGTGTCAAAAAATTTCTGCTCAAAATGAAAAAAGGACCATTGTCCAAGGCCTCCTTCCCTTGTCCCCATCATTAGGATAAGTGGGAGAAAAAAATCCCGTAAAACCTTCATGCTCCTCAAATCCAATGGATGAAAAAAGAGAAAAATCCAGCGAGGTTTATTCTATTTAAAGCTCATTCCATTTAAAGAAGCCATCCAGCATCTTAGGAAGAATTCAGGCTTCCCACTGCCCTCGATGGGAAGTGCAGGGAGGAAGAAATGAGAGGAGCTGGGTTGGCTGAATTCAGCACAAGGGGCCTCATAAATGTGAAAGGCAGAGCTCTCCCTGTCCCTGGGCAGGTGAAGAGGTGCAGTCTGCTCCTTCAGCCTCCTCACACCCCCATTTTCTCTCCTGCTGTTGTTTTAAACATAAGGGTTGTTCTACCTGCGCTGAAGGAATTTTTTTATAGCTCAGAAAGTAACATCATTATTGGAGGTTTTCTCAGAAGTTCCTTAAATGTAATAAATGCAGTGACCTTTCACTGCGCTCTGGCCACCTGGAGAAGGAGTATTTGTTTGTCTCTGATGCAACCATCACTCTAGAGCTGTCCAATTGTTTGTGAGGGCTTGATTTATTCCAGAAACAACCAAATGCTCCTTGTGTTTATAGGTGGGAAAGTGAAAAAGAATGAATCATTTCTGAATTATTTATATATTCAGGGAAGGAAAAAAAAAATAAGAGAGCATCTTTGTCTTCCTTCTGAATCTTCAGAAATTTGATGTGTACCTGGAGGTAACAGGCTGTGAAGCAGGCATTCAACAAATGATTAATACATGTTAGAATTATCTTTTTGCCTTTGCTCAGCGAGGCCCTGAGCTGGGCTGAGAAATAGTCCGAATCTTGTGTAAACAAAATCTTCCAAATAATTCCAAAAAAGTGGCTGTTTTTCAAGTAACCTTCACCACCACTTATTTACAGTCCCCAAATGGCTTTTTAGTCTTCTGCAAGAACATAAATGAGACGATTGAAGCCAGCGTCAGCTCTGAATGGGCTTTCAGCACTGCTGTGGGGAGGAAGCAGGAGGAAAGTTCTGTAAATTAATTTATGGCTCTTGTGAGGATCTTGTTCTGTAGATCTCCCAAAGTTTCCTCAGATTTATGATGTCTGCAAGAGGGATAGAAGGACTTCACATTGGCCACTTCCTTCCTTCCTTCCTTCCTTCCTTCCTTCCTTCCTTCCTTCCTT
>JAHLSL010000036.1:1322007-1343700 GCA_025920805.1 Petroica traversi | reverse complement strand
TCCTTCCTTCCTTCCTTCCTTCCTTCCTTCCTTCCTTCCTTCCTTCCCTCCTTCCGAAATTCTGAAATTCCAAAATTCTAAAATTCCTTCCTTCCTTCCAAAATTCTGAAATTCCTTCCTTCTGAAATTCCTTCCTTCTGAAATTCCTTCCTTCTGAAATTCCTTCCTTCCTTCCGAAATTCCTTCTGCCTCCCTCCCTCCGTCCCTCCCTCCCCATTATTTTTTCATTCTAACCCACTACAACTCAATTATGAATTTTAATACCTGAAGAGTTCTTGAAGTGGACTCAATCCCAGAAATAGTTTGGCTCTACCCTGCTCCCAGATGGATTTTTACCTGGAGCCTGGTTAATAAGTTCCTGTTCCTTTGTTTGAGTACTTTTCCAAGTAGATGATGAGCGGAACAAAATGAAGCCATGTTGAAACTTCCCCTTTTTCTGCCCATTCATGGTTAATATCAGTGGTTTTAAGCATCTTTTTATTTTTCTATAAAAAGGCACAAATTCAGAGCCTGCAGATGTTGTAGCCAGAGAGCAGAATTGGATCCTTAGCCCTCCATTTACTTAATTGATCTTTCGGATTGGTTGCTCTTGTTGCAGACTTGCAGACAAAGATTTTGCAGACAAAAATATTCTTTCAGTCCTTCATTACCCAGTCCTGATTTTACTTTGAAAAGTAACTGGTGTGCCTTGAGAGATCAGCAGGCATTTACAATGCAGAGCCTGTGAAAAAATCATTGAAAAGCAAAAAGTGAAAATGCATCCAAAATTATTATGGTCAATTTCATATATTTGAGAAGTTGTTGGGTTTTTTTGTTGTTGGTTTTTTTTCCCCCTCCTAATCTACAATGGAATTCTTTTTGTAATTTCACCAGGGAGGTGGAAGAGTATTATGTACTCAGACAAAAAAAAAAATAGAATAAGCTGAAAGAAACACTTTCAGTTAAGAAATAATGCAGTGCCTACGAGCTAGCATTATGGCAGTAAGACAATGACAATAATAAAGCCTGTTTAGGTGACTCACAGCTATAATTTCTGCTTTGCATCTCGTTTACACCATCAAATCCTTGTCACACCATGATAATGCTTTATATTTATGGAGTGTCTTTCATCTAAATGGCTCTCCAAGTGCTTCATGTGTTGCTCGGTGTGCAGCTTACATCAACTCAATCCATTACTTTAATACAGATATTTTTGGAGTGAAATAGAGCTGCTGTTTGGGTCCTCACAGAAAGGCTGTGCACATTCCTAGGACAGAAAACACCTTTAAAATCCGCAGAGGTGGTTAGGGAGATGAAACACCAAGTTACAATTTCCCATTGTGTTGGTATAATCTGATTTTGCTCAGGTGCAGTTTCCAGCCCTCCAGGGTCAGCAGGGGAGCTCCCTAGGCCCTTGGCATGGGAGGAAAGGTGGCTGCAGAACCAGCAGCACCACTTTGGTCAATGAACAAATGTTAAATATTTCCTCCTTGTATTTCCCCTCTTTCAAGTGCCAGGGGCTTGGTTTATCCTTCCCTGGCAAACTGGGCTTTGTGCCCCACTGAATTCCACCAGAAATCCTCATTAGCGGCATTTATGAGGCTCTCATTCCTGACTGATGCAGGATGCAAACCTTTGTGACCACTCTGAAGATCCATTTGTACTTGGAGCTGTTTCAGGAACAGAGCAGTGGGAACGACGTTGTTTCCTTAGCACATCAGTCCCGGGGGCTCAGGTGCAGGTGCTGAATGACAGCCTGCAAAGGAAAGGCACAGACAAAGAGCAAGCAGCTTGCAAGGAGTCCTACAGCTCCTCATCACATCCTGCAGAAATTAAACAGACAAAATATGGTCACAAAGGCAGCGGGTTCCAGTGCAGGGAGATAATTGCAATAATACAATTGCTCGGTGGAATTTCTAACCCAGACGTAGGAATTAATACATCCCATTATTTTCCATCTTTTATGATACATAGACGAGGAAACAAACACCTGATAGCAGCACAGAACACCTTCCTCTGGAATATCACCCTGATAAATGCAAACTGACACAGGGTTTTAATTTGTTTGTTCCTGATTGGGAATCACAGCATGCAGAATCTTAATGAGCCACTGGGTAGTGATCACCCACCCCAGGCACGTTTATCTTGCTTGGTGCTTGCTGCTGGTGGCAGCTCTTTAATTTGGGTGTCAATGCCCCCCTGAGACATTTTTTAGTGGCTCCATGAAGGTGTTGATGCTGCTGCTGGACAGGAGACATTCAGGTGATTCTGATGCAGTTAAGTTCATCTCTTGCCTCCTCTGAGGAGTCAGTAAAGAGAATCTTATTTACTACAGAAGCTTTCAGTGAGGCTGTGAGATGAGAATCTGGGTTTAAAATCTGGGAACCATTTCCAGCTGTGTCTGAGGCTGAGGTGGGCTCAGGGCCTGGATTCTCAGGGGATAACATATCCCAAAGGGATCTTTTCACTGGCCTGCCCCATGGTGGGAATCCGACAAGAGTGGTTTGTCTTGAGACCACACAGAGGAACTTTCAGTTCCAGTGCAGTGTGCTGTGAGTTCACCACAGAGCTCAGTGTGGAGGAGGATTTGGCTCAGTGTCACCTCCTGCTCCAGCAGGAAACAGCCCCTAAATGAAGGCTGCAGGATGCAGGAGGAGCAGCCTGGTCTGAGACTCCTCTGCTCAGGCTGTGTGGGAACACCAGCTCTGCTCTCCCTGCCGTGCCTTTGTTGACTCCTGTGCTGGGAGAAATAGAAGCTGCTCCTTGTCACCTCCCAGGACCTCCCTGGAACCCTGCTGGAGATCCCTCCCAAAAATTCCAGTCCTTCTCTGCTTCCCATAGGTCCATCATGGTACCAAACATTGCTGATTTGTTACATTTTCCAGTCTATTTGTGCACCTTCACAAGCTTCACTCTCTTCATCTACATCCACCACTATATTCCCTCCAAATCTTTCAGTCCCCTGCTGCTCACTCAGTGTTTCCTCCTACTTTTCTATCAGCCTTTAGCCTAAGTATTTTGGACGCAGAAAAAGAAGAACTGGAACTTTTTTCACCCCTATATTTCTAACACTTTAAAAATGACAGAATTGCTAAAATCTCTGGGCTGTACATGTGATAAACCCAATAAATGACAGCCTGGCACATCACAGAGCAGGTCAACCTCACATATCAAACACTGAATTCACACAGCCCCTTCCAGCAAACCCACTCTGGCCCAGGGTATTTGCCTTCAGAGTTATTAGTGTAAAATGGGTCCAAATGATAGCAGTTTAAATAAAGTACTGAACTCATCTACTCTATTCTTAATTTATAGCGGTGCTTAGGGGATGTGCAGATATTTAAAATGAGTAAAATCAATTAACTCGTGATCCAATTATTTGTGTTAGCCACTGTGGGGTTTGATTTTAGAGCACTGACTTTCCCAGTTAAGCACTGTGCTTTGAGAGTGTAAACTTTGCACTGGGAAATACGAGGAACCTGTGGTTATTTTTCTTCTGTTTCCAAATCTAATTCCTATTTCTGCCCTTTCATAGTTTTAAAATTCCCTTCTTTACTTTTGTTTTTGAAAGAGACTTGTCATAAGTGTAACAGATTTTTCTAAAAGTTGGGAAGTTTATTCCTTATATAAAGGTGACTGAACAGGCAAGAGTTCACCTTCTAGATAAAATATGCTGTATTTTTCTAGGCCACACTGTTTCACAGTAGATACGTGTCTCTTGCAATCACAAATCTGTGATTTATTACACTTTTCACATTATAAATTTAGAGTAGACCTCTGTGACAACTTCTGTGGTCTGACCGTTCTGCTTTTCCATCCATCTTGAACAGATTTTAGTCTAACGTTCCAGACAGCTTCAAATATCGGCGTTTATGTGGCTGTTTCCCAAATGGGAAGGGTGCTGGGGTGAGGGTGCCACTGTTCCTGGGATTCCTTGGCTTGGCACAGCCTTTCCCTGGGATATTGGCATTTCCTGGGCCTGCAGGAGTCAGCACTGTGCCCCCAGCAGGTCCGTGTGCCCTTTCCCTCTGCAGCTGGAGTCACTGAGAGCTCTCCCTAAACAAGGAGAAATCAGGGATGCAGAAGAAATCCAAAGCTGAGATATCCTTGATTTAAATATCCTCAGCCTGACATTCCATTTTTTTTTTTTAACTATCTGGCACACAACCCTTTCCATCTCAGTCTGGCACTGGTGGGGTAAAAATAATAAATTTCCTTCACAGGTTTCACAATAATGAATCTGAATAAAACAGCCATACCTTGTAATATTTTACCCCAACAGGTCTTGCAGTCCCCAAGGTGAGTCAGGGACTATTGAACACTTGATTGAATCAGGCTGGAGGATTAAGGAAAAGATTTTTCCCGAGGATCAATGGGAATTAGGAGCAGAAGCTTGGCCCAGTCCAGGGTTTGATTCTTTTGTGTTGGACTCCTTGAAATCTGGTCACCTTTTTATCCAGCTGAATGGAAATTGTTTGGTACTGACTTGTGGCAAAAACTGTGACCTTTTTGGTCCTGATGTCTCATATTACGAATGCTCAAGTTGAGGCAATATGAAATAATATTAAAATATCAATTGGGCTAATTGATTATTTCCAGTCAAAGTGAGAGGTGTCCAAGTCTGCTTGACAGTGACAGCATTTGGCTGAGCCAGAAGGAGCACAGCCTTGGTAATCATTCTTCTGTTCTTTCCAAGATTCTTAATAGAGTTTTCCTTTTAATTTGTTTCAAAGCAAGTGAAAATATTGTTGTATTATCATTTAGAGTTAATTAAACTGCAAATGAGCTTAATGAACTGTCTGAAACAAAGCTCAGTCACAACCTGTTACATATTAACATTCAAAATCAAAAGAATCTAAATTCTATGTCAGATACACCAAAGAAGATAGAAATAGTCAGTTATTAATGTCATCCTTTTGTGAAATCAGGTTTGAGGCTGGAAAGCTTGAACTGAATGCAGACACTCAAATTATACAGAAATATTGAAGAAGGGTTTGGAAGGATAAATCAAATACATTGGGAAAAGAAGGAAAACAAAGATAACTGAACACAGGGGAAGACAAAGCCCTCTTTTCTTTATTTTCACATGAGGCAATCCACTTTACCTACCATTTGCCCAGACTGGGAAATCTATACATTAATAAAACACCACTTTCTGGATTTAGTATTTTCACAAACTCTTCTGCAGTGTTGTGACTTCTCATGTTCTGTGAGACAGAGGAAAAGACATTTAATTTATTCAGGTCTTGGAGCCACTTGGGTGACTTTTGCCCTTGTCACCAACAATGCAGCCTTTAAGCAGCACACGCACAGCAAAACCTATTTGTGTCGTTAAAGTTTGTAATTTTGGAGTTCTGAAGGCTTAATCCCTAGAAATGCTAAGGTTTCCTAATGATCTGTAATGGCAGTGCTGATGTTCAGCACTTCTCAGGATTAGGTCTGTTATCAGCCTGGTTTATCCATCTCCAAAGCAGGTATTATCTTATCACTCTTCTCTACAGTGCTTTTAGCACGTCAGCCTCAAGTGCTTGAAAGGTGAGCAGTGTTATTAAATCTGACCCTTACAAGCTTTTCCAATGGTTTGCTTAATGTTTTTTCCTACATAAATAAGAGCGATGGAGAATAAACTAGAATTTTCTTACAGGGTTGAATCGTGCAGCAATGCATCTCGCAAGGTCATAAAAAATTCTCCCACTGCAAAAAGCAAGCAGCACTGACTTTTAGTTATGCAGACAAAGTGGTAGCATGAGGTCCAATTATTTTTGAGTGTCTTGGAGCAGGCCCTCCAAAAAACGCTCTGGGAGTGGTTTTTGTGAGGCCCTTTCTGTGTCTTGATAATGGGGCAGTGAAAAATGAATGGGGGTGGGAAAATTAATGAAAAAAAATTAGTATGGAATGCAAAACTCAGTTTGTTTGTAAATAAAAGTAGATTTGAAGGCAAGTCGGGCTCCTCTTGCCTTCCTGGGAATACTTTCAGCTGTGCAGCACCGCTGGTGTTTCCATGCTTCACTTTCCCATAAAGTGAGCTGGACTGTCTTGTTGTGATCAGAACCTTGCCCAGCTCCATCCCCACCCCATCTCTGCTTCTCTGCCATCCATCAGGGGGAGAGCAGCTGCAATGTGCTGCCTCATATTTCATAAGTGAGAATGCCTTATTTAAAGCCCCTAACATCGAGTTTCGGTCAAGGATTCCATCTTCCTCCTGTTTGGGGTAAATAATTCATGCTGCCTTGGATATTTCCGTGTGTGTGTGTGTGGTCATTAAGTGGAAATGGTAACGAATTCCCCTGTGTTTTTGCCAGTTCCAGGCCACAGTGAAGGAAGGGGTCACAGGTGTAATAGTGAATTTGACTGTGGGTGACCGGGACGACCCCGCCACGGGGGCGTGGAGAGCTGTGTACTCCATCATTAACGGGAACCCGGGGCAGAGCTTCGAGATCCACACCAACCCCCAGACTAACGAGGGAATGCTCTCTGTTGTCAAGGTAAGAACTGTTCCCTCCTGTGTTCTTGCTGCAGGGTTCATCCCCTGGGTTCGCTGCATAAAACAGGCGCAGCAGGGATGGGTTATTCAAAGGTATAAAGCTGGCTCCAGCCCTTGTGCAAACTGTGTGTGTAACCCCTTCTTCTGCCACAGTAACCTTATTTATTTAATCACAAGGACTGCCTGTTCCTAACTCTTCCTGGCTTAAAAAACAGCCAGGTTTGCAGTAACCATCACAATTAATAGTGAGACTTTATAAAGGAATTTTTTTTGTAGCTGAAGGTACAGTTAGAATTCAAAGCCCCCATTTTATTCTCACTTAGAGAGCACACGCAAATGTCAGGGAAGAAATGGGCATGGATTCAGACTGAACCCACATTTCTAAAGTGGATTGGTCCCACATTTCTAAAGTCTCATAGGAAAATTAATTGCCTGTCTTCGTATGAAGACAATCCTACATCTCAAACCTAAAAAAAATTTTAAAAAAGGAAGAAAATAGCCTGGTTGCTGCCTGTACCAGAATTCTCTCTTTTTTGCTTCAGAAGAGGCATTTTCAATTCTTAAGACAAATGCATGTATTTCCATGGCAGTGCCTTTGATTTTGAGACAGGAGTTGAGAAAGCAGCTTGTGTTATTGTCACGAGCAGCTACAGAGTGTGACTCATTTGTTTGTTCAATACATACTGCATATAAATAAACATGTATATTTGAGCTTTGAATTATGTCTGTGAGGGATGGCAAAAAAAATGAGAGCTCTTGGACAGAGGGATGTCTCCATGGGTTTTTAATTCCATTATGTTCATTATCTGTGGCCGGTGGCGAGGGCCGGACAGCTGAGCACAGGGATGGCCGGCAGCTCGGCAGCTTGTTCTGAGAGTTTCCTTTTTGTTAAGTCAACTTCAGCTGGGGACTTCTTTTCCCCTCGCCGCGAGCTGGGCTTCCCTGGGATGGTGGCCACTGTCCCAAAAGCCGGAGAGCTGCAGAGAGAGAGAGTGTTCTCTTGCCCGGAGCCCAAATCAGACACGACACACCATGGTCTGCTCTGCTCGGGTTCAGGGGTGAAAGACCCAGGAAAGCTCAGATTTCAGACTTTTATTCTGAGAGTTACAACTTATCTCATAACGGGACAGGGGAGGAACAGGGAAGGGTCAGAGGGTCAGGGCCTGGTCGGGAAGGAGTAAGGGAGGAGAGAGGGAGACACAAGATACCACTGTGAACTGAAGGACGGGAGGGGGGAGTTTGAGCCCCTTTCCAAGGCCAAACCTAACTCTACCTTAGAGAGGCCTCACTCTCTAGGCCCCCACAAATTCCTCAGGGGATATGTAACTCTCTGGGCTTGAACCACCGCTACAATTATCTCCAGTGTCCTTTAGAACTGATGTGTCTGACCCTAAACTATGACCAAGTTCCAGGTGCAGGGGGTGCTGTTATCCCTTTCTGGATAATTCTGCCAGAATTTTGCTACGGGCTACAAGAAGACTGTTAAGCATTGTTTTTGCACTTTGCCCTCTGATCTTCTATTTTCAGCCTTTGGACTATGAGATTTCTGCCTTTCACACACTGCTGATCAAGGTGGAGAACGAGGACCCCCTGATCCCAGACATTGCCTACGGCCCCAGCTCCACGGCCACCGTCCAGATCACCGTGGAGGACGTCAACGAGGGCCCCGTGTTCCACCCAAACCCCATGGCAGTGACCAAGCAGGAGAACATCCCCGTGGGCAGCGTGGTGCTCACGGTGAACGCCACCGACCCCGACACTCTGCAGCACCAAACCATCAGGTGAGAGCAGAGCCTCTCCTTTCCACCCCTCACCTTTTGTGCCATCAGCCCTTTTATGATTATATGGTAAAATAAAGGCCAAGCAGGGCCAGCCCAGCCCCTAAATTAGATTTAATTGGATTATTAATGACTGAGTAAACAATGTTTTGTCTGCAAGATTTGTGCTGTATGAACCCTGCACATCTACAAATCTCTTCCAAATTGGGCAGAGCAGCAGAGAATCAGGAATGTTGGTGGGCTTTGAGTTCTTCTCTTCAGCCTGTTACAAATTAAATCTGTCTAGCTGCAGGGGTATTTTTAGTTAATTTGCCATATAGAACTTGTAGAAGGAGCTGCTGATTATTTGTAATCAGGAAATTTAGTTACTCTACTGGATATAACATGATAAGTGCATTTCAAGGCCCACAAAAAAGAGTAGAGAAACCATTTTTGCCATTGTCTGCAACTAGATTGAATTTATTCTTTGAACAATGCAGATCTGAATCAGAATCAAATTACTTATCTCTGAAAAACGTGGCTTACTTTGTGAGATTTCCTGAAGACAGCTGTACTTTTAAAGCAATTTTCCTCCTTATTCTTCAGCTTCAAGTGTTTTTGCAGGCTGGGGAAGAATTTCATTTCAAAGCTCAAACAAGCTGGCAAAAAAATGTGTTTCAGAGGAAAAAATAAGGCTCCAAAATCACAGACCTGGGGCTGTGGCCATTTGTCTGCACACGAGTGGCAGAGCTTGCACAGCATCAGCTCTTCCCTGTTCCACTGACATTCAAATTCCAGAGGAACTCCAGGTAGAGGTGGGAAACTAGAGCTGGAAAGCAGGATTTGTTCCACTCTCATTGCTCCCAGAAACAAAAACGACTGGGTCACATTTCTCAGATTCATTAACCTTTATTTTTTTAAATTATTATTATTATTTTTTAAAGCATTTAAATCTCTCCATGGTTTCCATCTTTTCCAGAATTAAAAAATGAAAGAAATCCAGCAGGCCCCATTTTAATTATAACCCAACAATTTATTAATAGAACAGTAATGAAGTTTCTAGAATTTGATTTCTTAATCAGGGATCATTGTTATTTTTGTGCCAGATTTGAGAGTTTAATTTTGGGCACTTCTTTCCAACCTCTGAAATTTTAATCAGAAGTTTCAAGTGTTCATGTCAATGAGAAGTTAAAGGCCAAATTTAATAACATTTTCTACCTTGGGAAATTAAAAGAAGAACCTCGCTCTGAAATCCATTATTAACAGTAGATCTTAATTAAACACAGTTATGGTTCTCAATATTTGACTGTGTGAAGAGATTGGTTTCAGTATTTTTCCCTTTTTTGGGATTCAACAAGTCCGGAATATTCAACAGTCAGACTTTTAACTACGTGTAAATAAGTTGTTTACTGCAGTGTATTTGTAATTTTTAATTAGAGCAGGGTTGTTTTCTGGTTTCATGGCTTATCATGGCAATATATTTTTATTACCTACTGTGCTCTTGGATTTTAAATTATTTATGTAAACATATTGTTTCAGTATTTATCCTCAGTAAGCAGTGTGACTCAATGCCTCAGAATTATCTTCACGAGAAAAGTTTATTACAGCTCTAAAGCATATCTAATTCATTAAGGAGAATTAAAATGCAGCATTTGAAGCTGCAGAACTTAGAACCCAAACTGCATCGAGTTTCACAGGAACAGGGAGATATCTGAAGCTCTATATGTAAATAAGGTAATATTTATGTATAATGTTGATATCGAGCTGCTCCACATAGCACAGGTGGCTCCTGGAAGCACAGGGACATTGTTCCCAAGCCCTGCTGGTCTGGAAATGGGAGAAAAGTCACTTATTCCTGTCAGCATCTGCAAAGAACAGCTCCTGCTCTGTCTGGAAGGGAGACAGGCTCAGTTTCTCTCTATAAATTGCATTTTTTTTGTGCTCCAAACGAAGCGTTAATGAGGCTTCATCCTGGAGCTCAGAGCAGGGGAGGAGGAGGCTGAACCAGTGAATGAGAAGTGGCTGTGTTTGTTTGCTGCCTCCGAGGAGGTTGTGGGGAGTCCCTCCTGCCCAGGCCGAGTGAAAGGATGAGAGGAATGGCCTGAAGTCTCCCAGAGGAGGTTCAGGTTTGACATTGGTAAAATATTCACTGCAGGAGGGGTCAGACATTGGGATAATCTGCTCAGGGATGTGGTGGAGACGTCTCTGGAACAGTTCAAGAGGTGTCTGAAGGTGGCACTTGGAGATGGAGTCCAGGAGTTGGACCTTGGCTGGATCTTGAAGGTCTCTTCAGCCTCGATGGTTCTGTGCATGATTTGTCATTTCATCAAGAGCCTCTGGACCATGGACTGCTCGGTGACTTTGGGAATGGGAATTTTTGCTACTGGGACATGATTTGCTTTAGGTTAGATCACCCTGACTTTGGGGCTGGTGCCTATGGAGCTGGCAGAAATCAGTGGAAATGTTCCAACCTCTAATCAATGGCAGCCATGATCTTTGTCCAAAAAAATACAAAATGGTGCCTGCAATTCTACAAAACAGTGCTGAAACTTCATTGAAAGGGGGTTCATAGCTCGGTGAGTTTCTCCCAAATCTCCAATGGCTGAGAAAACTAAGGAGAATTCTCTGGAAAAAGGGAGTTTTCCTTGTGTTCCTTCCCTTGGCTGGCATTCCCAACGGTGAATGTACAAGCCATGAATTGTAGAGACAACTCCAAAAGCCTCTTTCGTGTCCCTGGCCGGGATTATTTCAGAGATCCTGAACCCCCTGTGAATGAGGATGAGGCTTCACTCACTCCCCAGCACTTAAGGGATCAATTTTGCATACTTTGTTGCACATCATGCCTTTTTAAAGTGCTTTTGTTGCCGGTGGAGGTCAATAAACTCTTTTTTGGAATGCGCTGCAATCACTTCCAGAGCTGCTACATAATGAGAGAGGGCCAGCGAGGCTTAAAGAGCGAACGCTCAGGAAGCAGCACACTCAGTCATGGTTAAATACATCTCCTGCAGTCTGAAGGACTCGTCTTTGATTCTGACAACAGGAGATTTGTTTTCCTTGTGCAGACAGCAGAGCGGCTCCGCTGTTACAAACGAAGGGCTGCTCTCAGCATGCAGCACCGGGGTTTTTCACTGCGAGTTATACCCAGGAGCACCTCGAGTTGGCTGTGCAGCTTTATTTATGGCCAGCCTGAGCCCAGCCACGGGGAATTTGTAGTGTATCTCTGGATCTGAAGCTGCCGTGCACTAGGAAGTGTGCATTGTTTTTCTCTTTTATAAGTTGGATGGAAAGGCAGGGGGAGATGGAATCTGCTTGAAGCAAAGGAAAGTTTTTTTCACTTCTGCCTTTGTAAACTCTGACAGGCAGAAACAGCCGCTCTGGAGAGCTGCAGGGGTTGGTGTGTCCAGCAAACAATGCCAGAAAATAAGAAATTGAATCATCTCAGAAGGAATGAACTTGGGCAGGTCCCTCATGCTGCACAACCTCCACCTGTAATTGCAGGTTCTCAGTGCTCAACCTCTGCCTCGAGAGTATTTTACTCAGCAGTCTTTTTAGACACTGCTCCTTGAAGTGTTGATACTATCTGAGTAGATAATTAATGCGATGTTTGTATTTGACTATCATAAAACTCATATCTGAAGGGAAAAAATAGGAAAAAAACTTGCAATGCCTTTTTTTTTTTTTGTCAGTTTGCCCAAACCGACTTCCACTTTTTGTTTCCTGAGCAAAGCAAATGATCCCTCCTTCCCCACACAGGTCTTCAGCAATCAGGGAAAGAAGCAAAATTGTTTCTGGAGTGGAGCTGCACCTCCTTTATTCCCCTCTCATACCCAGAACCACACTGATGTAACTCTGGAAGGGTGAAAGTGGCTCAGGAGTCAGACCAAACCCATTTTCCCCGTGCAGGAGATGGTTTGCAGCTGGCCAGCACTGCCTGGATTTACCAGCAAGGCTGAATGAATGTGGAGGAAGCAGCTGGTTAAAACAAACAAAAAAAATAGAAAATAAATAAAATTTCTCAGGTGGGAGCTTCAGAGATGAGACAGAAGATGAAATCCCAGTGCTGAGAGAACTGAAACGTCTGCCAGAGCTGGGACCCAGGCGCTGCAAAAGCTGTGGGCAGCTCTGTATATCAGTTTTTGCCTTGCTGGGAGGTGAGGGAGTTTCCACACTTGCCTTTTCTGTGCTCCTATCCCACTCTTGGTTCTTCCCAGCATTTGCCAAGGTTTGGGGAAAGGTTAATGTACACAAACAGGGTGGTTTAGCTTTATTTCCTTGTCCTCTCCTGGTAGAAAAGGAGGCAGAGCAGAGGGGAAATTTCCACCAAGACAGTGAGTCTGTTCTGGCAGTGTCCCTTTCCTGAGAGAAAAATAAAGATCAATCCCTCTCTCCTTGATTGGTCTCTGAAAGAGCAGAAGTGTCTGAATTAAATTATTAAAGACTACCTAAAGCAGGGGCCCAGGAATTCTCAGTCCATGATTCACAGTTTTGCCCAGAACCCAGGTTCCTGAAGCCAGACTTCATCACTCCTGACAATACTTGTCAGAAAATCCTGCTCTTAAAATTTTCCACGGCTCTACTGTGTTGGCATAAATCATACTTAATATGTTGATATTAAAGCTATGGATGATAGCACTGAAAATCTGTGTTTCCGTGAAATCAAATAAGCCATAGTCACCTATTTCAACTTGCCTTGATATTACCTTTAGAATCCTCAATTCTTGATTAATAAGGATGAATGTAGCATTTAAGGGGAGTTTAATTAGACCTTCTGTCTTTATCCTGCATAACAATATTATGCCACATTATGATTTCAACCGTGTCAGCACTCAGAATGAATGGCTGTGAACTGTGAAATTATAGGGCACATTTTTCATGTCACTGCCTAAACAATATTGCAGATCTTCTTGAGAAATATAACAATAGGATCTATCAGTCACAAGATATGCTTGCAGTGGAAGGCAGACCTAGACAATAACTCACTTTGTCATCACTGTTCTCTTCTGGTCTCAGAAAAGGCAGGATTTTGTCTCTGGAAGGAGTAAAGAGTATCTTGATTATAATAAGTCAGCGATCAAGTTTGAGGACACAGCGTGAGGAGTCACGGTGAAGGGGAAGGGGGTGGTGTGAATTTCTCTTAATATTTTAAAGCTCTTGAGTTCTGGAGTCTCACCCAGCCAGGTCTGATGGGGTCTGTGTGTAGTTACAGCTTTTGATGTTTGAGAGGAATTTATTTGGATTGGATGTAGATGTGATCAGAGCTCCAGGGACCAGTGGTGTTCTGTTTGATGGCAAAAGCTGCAAAACCAAGCACTGGATCCAAAGTTTTTCAGGAACCCAGGCGTGAATCCTGTCATGAACAGAAAGTGTCCAGTTAAGCAGTTTAACACTTTCAATTGCTTTAAAGTAGGCACAGACCTTGGATGGCTCCGAGCAGATTGTCTGGCACATTAGGGCCATATGTCATTAATTTACCATCTCCAGAATGAGGATAAACTTTATAATATAAGGTTATTATGATATGTAATGATAAACCATGGACACCCCCAGTTCAGGCCAAAACTCCCACTGATTCTGGGAGTAGTTTTTAATCTGGGTGCAGGAACTTTCCCAAATACAGAGAATTTCTGTAGTGCTCCTACTGAATCTGGGAGTAATTTTTTATTGTGGGAGCAGGAACTTTCCCAAATACACAGAATTTCTGTTGAGTTCCTACTGAATCTGGGAGTAGTTTTTCATCATGGGAGCAGAAACTTTCCCAAATACACAGAATTTCTCTTGAGTTCCTACTGAATCTGGGAATAGGTTTCCACTGGGAGTTTTCCCAAACACACAGAATTTCTGTTGTATTCCTCCTGAATCTGGGAGTAGCTTTTAATGTGGGAGCAGGACCTTTCCCAAATACAGAGAATTTCTGTTGTGTTCCTACAGAATCTTGGAATAGGCTTCCACCTGGGAGTTTTCCCAAACACACAGAATTTCTATTGTATTCCCACTGAATCTGGGAGTAGTTTTTAATCTGGGACCAGGAGCTTTCCCAAATACAGAATTTCTGTTGTATTCCTACTGAATCTGGGAACAGTTTTAATCTGGGAGCAGGAGCTTTCCCAAACACAGTATTTCTGTCGTGTGTTTCCAGCCACTGCTCGGTGGCAAGGCAGCCCCAGCCCTGCATTTCAAGGTATAAAGGCCCCCTCTCCTCTCAGGCTCTCAGATGGTTATCCTTGGAGTGGAATTGAAGCTCAGTGAGGAAATTGTCAGAAGGTTTAAGCACTCATTTTTACTAAATGGAGCTCTGCAATGTTACTGTAATAGGAAAAACGCCTCGTAGAGTTCAATTGGAATTTTTCTATTAACTTTGTAATAAGGATGCCAATTTCTGCAAAATAGTTCCTGAGTAAGAGTGAAATTATGCACTTTGTTAAGCAGCAGTAAGCCTGCAGATTCATCCTTGCTTCAAACGGGAATTACTGAGGACTGATTTCTCCCTGATTTTATAACCATTATCCTCTAGGTAAATATGCCCACAGAGCCATGCGTGCCTGCTCCTCACAAAGCTGATAATTATTATCCATGGGATCCTTGGGCAGCTCCTCTGGGCAGTGCTGAGCACCACATCACCCTGCAGATACCAATGCTCACCCAGATTTCTCTGTGTATTCCAAACCCTGGAGAACCCAAAAAACAAAGTTTTAATGGGTCTGGCAGAGTGCTGTTTCCTCTTCCACAAGAGAGATTTCCACAGGAATTCTCACTGCCTCAGGCCCAGCCTCTCTGCAGACTCAGCCAAGGATTGTTGGGAGCTTTTTACACAAAACCATCCCCAGCCTTTATCTGATAATGCTTCAGGACTAAAATAAGGAGTTTTTCTAGTAGGGAACAAGGTGTGCAGCTTCTGGCCCTGGGATCTTCGACGTTATTTACCAGTGTCTAAAAAACATTTTAGCACAAAAGGAAAACACTGTCTCAGTTTTGCACATCTCCATGTCAAGGGCGTTAAGTCACTTCGAGTCATGGAAACTGCTACAGAATTTAGGTTTTTAAGTGCAAAGAAAAAGAAGGAAAAGCCCCAAATGGCTTTAATCTTTGTAAAACTGTGCTTTTGAACAAGTCTTTCTTTGTGCAGCCAGGTGAGTCTTTTGATTAGAGCTTCTGACATTTTGGGGAGCGGGGAAAACCAGATTCTTTTGGTTTTATTGGTATGGAGGCTTCCAGGTTTTTTGTCTGTCAAATTGAAACATTAAAATTCACCTCACAGTGATGCTCTGGACCTGCATTGAAAGTGGTTGGCAAAACATTCAGATCCCAAAAGAGAAGGGTGTGAGAAATTTAACTCCTGGGCATCCAACCCGGAGTTAAACGGCATGAAATAACTGGGGCAAAGTAGAATCTTAGGAGATGAAATGCATTCCACTCACAGGGCACTCACTGTGTTTGTGTGCAAGCAGAAAATAAAACTATACGTGGCCAAATAGTGGAAAAAAAGTTTTGGTAAAATATTTACCTCATTGGATACCCTGCAGTCAGGCAAGGCCTGGATGGGAAGTTTATCAGCACTGTCAGGGTGGTAAATTAAGGTTAAACAAGCAACCCTAAATCTTCCATTGCCTGTTTTTTTCAGTGCTTAAGCCCATAACATCTAATGAAAGCTCTTTTTGTGTCATAAATGAATACTTCTGTGGAGCTTTCCCCTCCAACCTCTTCACATTTTCCATCACTGGCCAGCAGATTTCTTAAATGACACACATTTGTCATGTTGTTTAATATTTGTCTGAAGGGGGCTTGGTTATTTTGATGGTGAGGCTGATATAAAAACTGTGCTGTGCAGAGTGGATTTGTTGTACAAATCAGCACATCAGAGCAAGCCCTCGGATATACTTGGGATGGGCACCCTGGCAAGAAAGAAGCTTTTTAACCTCCAAAGGGAAATTACTGAGACTTCAGAACTCACCTTTCAGTATATAAAGGATATTTTTTTCTGCAAAAAATGTATTTTTTTATTTCTTTGAGGAACATAAAGAGTTTTAATATGCTGTTTATTATATATTGAAACACACCTTGTGACTTTTTTTTTCAGAATATGGCAGGATTTAATTTTGGTCATCCTCTATTAATATTTACATGCAATTTTGTTTTGCAGTACCATCACTCAGACATGGGATGTTACAATGAACACCCCTGAGCGAACATAACACAATGTGGAATCTGAGTTCTAATGGTTTTGTCCAACAAGGGAAAGCAGTATTTTGTTTCCCTTGGAAGTTGGGTGTCGGAGATCCCTACTGGCAGAAAGGTGGGGAGGAGGGAAATTCAGCACAGCAAGCCTAGCAAATGGAACAGCCTGGACTTGATGAGTTTAGGAATAAAACACCAAAAACATGGTTATGCACAACCTTGGAACATGATAAGAGACATCCATGGCTTTAAAGTGAGTCTGGACAGCTTGAGTGCCTGAGAATGTGATTCAGTGAGGGTAGAAAAGGTGAATCACCTGCCCTGCTCATTCTTCGTGGTCACTACAGACAGAGAGCCAGGCAAACAAAAGAAACTGCCTGAAAATAAAGGAAATTATGTGACACATATCACACACGGCTCCAGCATTCAGGACACAAAGACGTCGCCTATTTTTTGTATGGTTGAATGCAATCAGTCAAATAAAACTCAAATAGGAGATTGTCCATTATTGCCCAAAGAATGAAAGAGAATTAATTAAGTTTTTTTCTGTAAGAATTACACCCATGAAGTACATAGTGCACTTGAAATCAGCTGGAAAAAGAAAAAAAACAAAATCTTAATTTAAAAGTTACTATTAGCTAGGGATAAATGTGCCTTTTTCTTCGCATCATCAGATGGTAATGTAATTTTTCCGTGGTTATTATGTACTCCCATTATCAAACATGTTACTGAATTTCTCACCTACCCTTTCCTTTCCATGTTATTGATGCTATAAGGTTGGAAAGTGTTTTTTTTTCCTTGCCTGGGTATTTATTAATTAATGCCTATTATGTGAGCTGTATAACCATACAAAAGCACCAGGACAGACTATTTCCTACTATGAATTCAGTTCTTTTTAAACAAAGCTAAACAAGAGAACTGAAAGGAAAAACACATCAATTTTTGCATTACTAATCTCAAAGTGACGTATTTTATTTTATATATTATCTCCTGCTCTTTCACTGTCCTGGAGAGAATTCAACTTTCATAAGAGATGCTTAGAGTTCAAACAGGCAACAAGGAATTAACTCCTAACTAAGAATATTTAATTAACTCCTCAATTGCCATCAAGCTGTGACCAAAATCACTCTGATTCCATTCTGTTTCATCCTGAATGGTTTGGAATTCCACATCTCTCCTCCATGAAGGTAATATTCAACAGGGCCCTGTGAAGGCTGGAGCCAGGACAAACCTTGCACTCCCAGTGTCACACCAGAGTCAGAACTGTGCTGGAAGTGCCCACAGTCCTGTGGATGTGGCACTTGGGGACACAGGTCTGTGGTGGCCTTGGCACTGCTGGATTAATGGTTGGACTGGATGATCTTAAATATCTTTTCCAATTTTAACAATCCCACAATTCCATGACTCTGTGCCGGCAGGAGCTCGAATTTCCAGCACAGGGCTCTCCTCTGTCCAGCTCCACCTTCAGAGGGGACAGAGGGACAAACAGTGACATTCTGTTGGTTCAGAGCTGGCACGGATGCCGTGGTGGTCACAGATGTGTTGCTGGAACCTTCCAGCCTGGCTGGCAAAGCTCTGCCTGCAGGAACACAGAGCTGGTGGGAATGTGGCCCTGTGTGCCTGGAGCGTGTCACAGGGTGGTGGCAGCAGGGGCTGGTGGCAGCAGGAGCAGCAGGGGCCCTGCAGGACTGAGGGTGCTGCTGCAGCCTCCTGAGGGTCTCACAGGACTGAACAAACCCCCCTGTGAGATGTCAGTCCTTGTTGTGAACCACAAACATGAAATATCCTTGGGGGGCTCAGCTCCACACTCAGCAAAGACCACACTCATGGCTCAGGCAGTGCTCTAATGGAGAAAAAACACGAGATTTAAGCCAGGTTTTGCCTGGATCAGGTTCAGCTCAACTCCCAGGATCAGTGTTTTCCTTCAGTGCAGTCCGGGTTCCAACGTGGATCGGTGCCACTCAAGATTAGGCCTGATAAGACATGAAAACACACTTATAATCAGCAGCTTAGCAGCCAATATCTCAGCAAAATGAGTGTCTGCAGGGAGCCCTGCAGCAGAGCAGAGCAGAGTGTTTGATCCTGGCGGTCCATCCGAGTTTAACAGAGCTGGGACAGAGCTGGCTGTGCCCAGGGACAGCACAGGGAAGGGCTGGGGCTGCTTTTCCTGCCAAGGAGCTCAAGGCTTTCCCAGACCAGCAGGATGTTCTTGCTCTCCCAGCATTTCCCTGGGAATGGCTGAGCCTCAGAAAGGACCCCTGAGCAAGCTCAGCCAGCTGGGAATGCCCCAGCCCTGTCAGGAAACCTCTGCCACTGCTTTTCTGGCACTATCAGCTCCTTCAGGGATTTTATTTCTGAGTTGCCACTTCCTGCACAGCCAATTTATTGTGGGTTAAATTTTGTTCTTTCTTAGGCTGTCCCTCCCTTTTTTTTTTTCTTTTCTTAGAGTTTTATTGCTAGGCTGAGAAAATACAAGTTTATACTGGTTCATCCTTTCAACCCAAACCATTCCAGGATTTCCTCTAGCACTGCAGAGGTAAAAATTGCTACGTGTAGCAAGGAATAGGATGGAGGAGAAATAATTATATTAATAACTCTGAGTGCCTTGGGAGGAGCTGTGTTCCCAGGGATGCCACTTGTGGATGTTCAGACGGAGACACTGCTCTTGCTCTTTGTGTCATTTGTGAAAATTCTTTGCTTCCCAAAGATCTGTCATTAACAGGAAATTGTTGTTAATGTTTAGTAATGAAGGAAGGAATTCTGTTAAATCTGTAGGAGTTAATTCTCAAAATGTCCCCCTTATTAGCAGGGTATTTCTTGCTTCTCTGGGAACAGGAAGAAAGTCCTGTGGTGGTTCTTGACTTTATTATTAATTATTTTCAGAGTGTCAAGATGTTATTCCCCGTTGTATCCTCCAGATTTATACTGGGCTGGAATTCTTTGTAAAGTACTGATGAGAAAAGGTAATAAAAGAGGCAAGTGAGTGTGCAAGAGTCAGCTGAAGGTGCCCAGGGGTGTCTGCTGCTCTCACTCTGCTCTGGGACATTGGTGCAGACACAAACCATGCTGGAATGATTTTTCAGCATTTTTGTTGCCCTTTCGCCTTGGAAATTAATTTGCAGAGCCATGAATTCCCTTCCTTCATTAAGAGATGAATCCCAGAGTCAGCAGTGGCCAGGGCTGGGATTATGTTTGGATACAAGGCTCAGGATCCAAACCTGCCCTGCCCTTTTGGGAGGTGTTTCCAGGCCAGGGTGACTCCTGGGTGACTTTGGCATCAGCCAGGGCACAGCTGAGGTTTCCTGGGAGCAGCCACAGCCCAGCAGGAGCTGTATTGATCTGGACAGATTAAAATTCACAGTCTGAGCTACTTCCAACCTCTTTCCTGCCCATCCCTTAGAAAAAAAAACAACCTATAGAAGCTGCAGAAATGTGCTGCTCCATGCCTGTGCTCAACACTGACATTTCACAGTGAATCTGCTGGGCTCTTGTAAAAAAAATCCAGTTTTCCAAGAGGTACCAGGACAGTTCGTGGCCAGTGAGAGCAGGATTTGCAGTGGGAGAGCAGGCACAAAGAACAGGCATGTGCAGAAACTTTGATGGAGTTTTGCTGCCAAAACCCTTCTCTGGGTACTTTGTAAAAGGCCCTGCAGCTCATCTGACGCTGATTAGCTTTTGAGGCACAAACGCTACAATGAGAAAAACTTTTAGTGATTTGCATGTGTTGACAATTATTCTAACAGTAACAACCTGATTATACCAGTGTGTTAGTCCCAGATATGGTGTATTATTTCCCAGCTTTAGGAATAACTCTGATAGTTATGGCCCCTGGCTTCATTTAACCATAGCCCTAATCACTTCTGATTAAAACATACATAAATGAGTTTGTGGATTTTATTTTTTTTTCTGTTACACCTCAGCTTCTATGATTTTTTTTTTTGCCCCAAAGGAAAGAAAAAGAGAAAATTAGGTTTCAGCACAGATGAATGTTTGAAAGACTGTAAAATAGTAAAAAAATATTTTCATTTCCAGAACGAAATTTTATTTAACCGCCTCATTAATACAATTGATTTGATTAATTGCTGTAGGTTTTGAGTTTGGTTTATTTCATTATTCTAGTTGCAACAACTCTCGTGTTACTTTCTTCATGTTTACCAAGGGGTTTACACCATTATTTCTCCACACAAATAACTAATTAGTCGACCATTTTCTCATCTGACATCTCTCAGTGGCGGGGGACTGAAAACTGAATTTAATCTCATTTTTCATTCTGTTTTGATGGTATCATTGGAGATAGAGAATGGTGACGAACGCCAGCCTTTAAACCCCTGATGTGGCAAACAAAACAAAGCTGAGCCCAGGAACCTTTTGGTTCAGGTTTTCAGAGAGCTCTGCAGATGGAAACTGGAGCAAACCCTGCCTGTAGTGAGGGCACAACCTGCAAACCTTTCCCCCAGGGACCAGGGAAAAAAACTGAGATCAGAGCCAGACTGGCACTGAGGGAAGGAATTGTGATACCTCCTCAGCCAGGAGTAGCATAAAGCATAATGTCTAATGAAAGCTCTTTTTGTGTCGTAAATGAATCTTCTGTGGAGCTTTCCCCTCCAACCTCTTCACATTTTCCATCACTGGCCAGCAGATCTCTTAAATGACACATTTGTCATGTCGTTTAATATTTGTCTGAAGGGGGATTGTTTATTTTGATGATGAGGCTGATACAAAAACTGTGCTGTGCAGAGTGGATTTGTTGTAGGCAGCACATCAGAAAAGCCCTCGGATGCACTCGGGATGGGCACCCTGGCAAGTTCAGTCTGGACAGAACCTCTCAGGAACTCGAGGGACCCTCTGGGATCGCCCAGGGAAAAGCTGCTGCAGGGAGCTCCCACAATGGAATGGTTTGGGTTGGAAGAGCCCTTAAAAATCACCTCGTTCCAACCCCCTTGGTGTGGGTGGGAATGTCACCCTCTAGACCAGGATGGTCCCATCCAAGCTGGCCTTGGAAAATGAAAACTCACAACTGCTCCAAAACCATTCTTCAATGCCTTTAATGCCACAAACATTTTAAAATTTCAAAGCAAAACAAAAAAAAAACCCAAACAATCTTGGAAGCTGCATAAAAATGATCTTTACAAAATCAAATAGCCATATAGTCACACAACATTAGCTGTAATAGATGTATATATTACAGAATTCTTTTATTGTTTTCATTTCACATGGGATAGGAATTGGAAACCCAGCTGTGCAAGATACATACATATCTATATCTATATCTATATCTATATCTATATCTATATCTATATC
>JAHLSL010000036.1:1305271-1321997 GCA_025920805.1 Petroica traversi | reverse complement strand
ATCTATATCTATATCTATATCTATATAAAAAATATATATACCAAGATGCATATATATATATGTAAATATATAAAGATGCATATATAAAGATATATAACTATAACTAAACTATAACTATAACTATAAATATAACTATAAATATAACTGTAACTATAAATATAAATATATATACACAGATATATATGTTTTTTGCCCTCCCCAAAGCTTATAACCCAGCCCAGGTTGGGAGCAGGAGTATCTTTCTTATCTCATAGCCAAAAGGCAGGGAAATTGCAGTGTGTGCTCAGTAATGACTGCAGAGAGTGGTTCAGCTGGAGAATGGCTGTGCTGCAATAAGGTTCCCTCTCTGCTCCTCCTGGTGCCATATGCTGCTGTAATTAGTGCAGGCACAAGGTAATGAGAGCACAGTGGAGAAGAGGCAGCTCCGTGGGAAGCAGGTTGATCTCTAAAACTCTGCATTATGTCATCCCTGCATAGAGCACAATGCAGTTTTAATCCAGATTTTTAATGCTGCACTTATATTTTGGGAAGTTTTTTCTCTCTCACTCTCTGAGAAGCACCAGTGCTTCCCCAGGTGAGGATACCTGAGCTGTAATTGCTGCACCAGTCTCTCCCAAGTACCTGAGAACATTTTTCCAGGAGCAGTGGCTTTTGATTTTTTCAACCAGCCTTGATGTAATGAGATGAAACTAATATTGGTTTGATTTAAAGATTACAAAGTGTCTGAATTGAGAGCTTTCTATCATTCACAGGCAAAAGGGTTTTCATGCTGAGCTCACAGGCACAGACACACAAAGTTACCTTTTCCACTATTACTTTACTTGAATTGTTCTGGAAGAGTTCATAGGAAAAATTCAGGTGCTGCCATTATCTGTTGCAGTCCCAGCACGAGCAAGGATCCATAAATGTGAATAATGTGGATGTTTTTCATTCCAAATGCAAACAGGGACTATGCTCAGGGAAAATATGAGGTCACTGATAGTTTATACTCATGTTGGAGGGACCTGGATCCATAAAAAGAGCAGGTGTGAACTGGATGTTGTGTATGGATAAGCTTTGTTATAATCCTGAGACTGGCTTCTGCCAGGCAGTGGGAATTGATATGAAAATCTTTATTACCAATATTTAATCACAGAATAGTTTGGGTTCAAAGGGACTTTAAAGATCATCTTGTTCCACCCCCCTGCCACGGGGGTGACACTTCCAGATTTGCCCAAGACCAGGAAGTAAACACACATAGATGGATGGATGGATGGATTTTAACTCATCTGGGTTTAACTCTCTTTCAAACATAGGTTAAAGAAGAATTAAGGAGATAGGCAATTTGAAAATGCCAAGAAATATCTTTCTGCATCATTAGAAAGCCACTCAAATATTCTTTTCCATTCTGTCTATCTCAGTACCTTTGATGTCCCTCCTTGCCGTGTGCTCTCAGGCCTTTTGCAGTGATTTACAGATTTTATCCTTTTAGCAGCTTTTCCAGGCAGAAATTCATCCTCTCCATTTTAAAGCTGAGGATGTAACACGAATGAAAAGCTTCCCTAATTCCACTGTGGGTGAAGGCAGCACCCCAAATCCAGGCTGGGAGTCACAGCTCAGGCAGCCCAGCCCTGATCCCTGCTCCAGCGGCTGCAGCCCCCAGAGCCTGGCACAGGTTCCAGGGGCCAAAGCACTGCAGCTCCTCTCTCCTGTTGGGAATTCTGCTGGAGCAGTCCCTGCAGTCTCCAGAAGCAGCAGGCTGGGAGATGTGGCCCTGGCAGACTCGCTGTCCTCACCTCGGGTCACTGTCCCCGTCAGGCTGGCTCAGAGGGGTCACTCAGCACAGATCTGGCACTGTTTCATTTTCCCTTCTTCCCTTCCTGTGGAGCCATGAGCGCTTCCTTGAAAACTGGGAAAATCTGGCAATTGCCAAGAGCAGCATTGGAGTGTGCCTGGCTGCTGTCCTGGGACACCCGGGCATGGCTCTGCTGGCTGTGCCATCCTTGCTGTGCCTCTGGCTGGATTTCTGGATTTCCTGGGACACCCAGCCATGGCACTTCTGGCTGTGCCATCCTTTCTGTACCTCTGGCCGGATTTCTGTCTGGATTTCTGGATTTCTTGGGACACCCGGGCATGGCACTGCTGGCTGTGCCATCCTTTCTGTGCCCCTGGCTGGATTTCTGTGTGGGTGTTCTCAGCTCTGTTCTGTCTAAGGCTCTTTGCTAACCAAGCCAGGCAACCCCAGGAGCTGCTCTCGGAATTTTTTCCCTCTGTTACAGCAAGGGGGAGATGCCATTTATAAATTTGAAATTATTTCCATATATCTGCTACTCTGTTTTAGATCAGCAGATAGCCAAGCGCATATTTTGACTTGTGTCCTGTTCTGCATCTGTAACATCTCAGTGTCTCTCTGTAGGTCTGAGTTTGAGGTGAGCAGACAATTTCCAGCCCAAGGGAATTGATTTTGCTGCTCTCTTTGCAATGCCTGGCTCACAGACAGTGCCAGGACATGAGCCCAGGGCAAGGAGGTCACAGTCAGAATATGTCACGCCACTTTCCCTGCCTTCTTGTCACACGAGCCTTTGGGAGCTGTGGGCTGTTGGCACAATTCAAAACATAAAAAAAACCCCACAATGAAATAAACTCCACGAGCAGCACTAAATTTCACTGCTGCAAAGTAAAATGAGACTAAAGCAAAGAGTAATTGGCACAGCAGAGAGCACGTTCTGTGTACATCCCCACTGATGTGTCAGTGTGCTCAGGACTGGAGGAACAGGAGCCACACGCAGGCAAGTTCATGTTTAACCACCTAAAAATGGCCTGATTTTAAAAGCTGCTGTGCAATCAGCAGATCTCACCGAAGTCAGAAGTGGGAAGTGACTCTCTGCATTCAAAACTTCTATTTTTATCACGCTTTTTGTGATGGGTCTATTCTAAACCTTTGCCAGCAGAGCCCTCAAGAAATGGAACAAAGAACAATCATCTTAACTGTACTGCAATATGCTCTTACAATGAGTAAAAAATGTGGTGGGAAAGACAAAGCACTACTTTTACAATATCCTGTGCCAAATCACAGGTTCTACAATCCAGGTTTTTATTTTCCCAGCCAACAGTGCTTTGTAGAGCAATCAGGGAAGATAATACAATCCATTTTACATTCTCATTACTTTAGAAGTGCTGAATCTTCTGAAATGGTTTCGGGGTTAATTGAGAATTTGCAGCCTTACAATAGGCTGGGAATTGTTTAGGCTGCCCTTGTTTCATATTTTTGCGCATACCTTTGTTGCAAAGTTATAAAAACAACAATAAAAGAAGAAACAAAGCAGTGAAATGAAACAATGATCTGCATTGTTGCCATTGCAGGCACTCATTTTTGTGGGAGATAAAGCTGAGGTATTGATTAATGTTTAAATGGCTATTAAGTGGAAGGACACATTGGGTTGATGGAACATCTCACTGTGCACTTTTTTCCTTTGGTTCTTTTCCACATATTCCCCACAAGATAATTTCTGCTCCTGGGGAAGCCAGTGATGAAACTCTGAGTTTCTTTTCTGCCAGCATAAATAAGTCAACTACTTTCCCTATTTGTTCTCTTTTTCTGCATAAATTCCAAAAGTTTCTGGTTTCCAATTTTTGCTCTTTTACTTATTTTAACATCTTAACAGCTCATAAAGGTGTGTAATTTTTCTTGGCTGTAAATGCTGAAGTCTTGATGCTCACTCTGGCTGCCTGAGCACCAGAATGCTCTGTGCACCATGCTCAGGCTCAGCAGCCCCCAGGAAGTTTCATTTTTCAAGCCTGAAGCAAAGTTGTGGTAAAAAGCAGCAGCCTGGGCAGGTCTGTCTGTCAGCATTTTGTTAGCAGCTGGCATTTTATTTTATTTTACTTTTTTTTTTCCTTCCCTAACAATGTGTTATTTTTGTTTATTTCCTCATAGCAACACTGATTCTTTTTGGGTTTTTTGCATCATTATCACACAGGACTTTCAGGTGGATTCACTTCCAGGTGAATGCCACTGTGATGTCCTGCCCTGGCACAGCTCATTAACTAATAACAGGTTCCATGGCAATTACTGGTAATTTAAAACGTCTATAAAAGGTTGTGGGGTGGTTTATGATCTATAACAATTCATTGCAAAGAAGATAAACAGGTTATTATCCCAAGTATTGATTATATGATTGTAGTTTTGGTTTAAAGTATTAACACATTTAATTGGAGAGGGAATTGGTGTCAGTTAATTCAGCTCTGTGTTGTTCTATTACTTAATACATCTAACTGAGTGTAGAATTAGGCCCTAATCATGAACATTCTTGCATTTATTGCTTCAGTCAAGCAGGGAAATTCCTGGTGTGTGAACTCCACAGTCTCTCCAAACATTTCCAGTTTGGGGGCCTGAATATTTGTGCTGATTAAAGGGAAGAAAAGCACACCAGGGAATTTCATATTGGGGGATCTTGGATGAATTTCCAAACTCTGATTGAGGCAACGTGGATGTGGTTGGATTTAATCAGCAGAAGGAGGGAACTGCAGATCCCAGAGTGCAGAACAAATGTGTGCAAACAGGGTCTGTGTGAAAGCACCTCCCCACCCGGGTATTCATTGTCTGACTCTTTTCTTCCCCCACAGTCCAGTACATTTCCAGCTCACCCAAAATAACTAATGGTAAGGAAAAAAAAGAATGAAAAACCCTCAAAAAGTAAATTAAAAATACCACTTCTAGTCCAACTGGAATTTTGAGTCTGGAAAAAAAAGGCTGTGGAAGGATTCACAAGGTCAGTGTGGATGCAGAGGTGCCTTGGAAGTGTTCAGGCTGTTTAACACAGCAGTAGGAAACAGGTCCTGTATGATATCCTAAAATTTGATTTCTGTGCTAAATTTTGGGACATACATTTATCTCCAAAGAAACTGACGGAAACCTCTGCCAGCTAAGCCTAACAACACTGAACAGCCTCTCAGGGAAGGAGATTTAAACTGCATTTTTGAAACACTAAACGCTAAGGGATGCACTCATGAAAGCAGAGACAAATTCCTTTACAGCGAAGTGATTGTTTTGTTCAGATCCATGATTTGTTAACACCTGCTGCACTTTCACCCAGGTACTCAGTGCACAAGGACCCAGCAGGGTGGCTGGAAATCAACCCCACCAACGGCACCGTGGGCACCACAGCAGTGCTGGACAGGGAATCTCCCTTCGTGCACAACAACGTCTACACTGCTCTGTTCCTGGCCATCGACAGTGGTGAGTGACCAGCAGGGGTCAAACCCTCTGATTTTCCTGCTGGAAATGTTCTGTTCTCAAAGCTGCACCTGGAAAATTAACCCTGTGCTGAAGCATTGGTGTTAGAGATCATTTTAGGGAGCAGAAGAGAGAAATTAACTTAAAACGTCAAATTTAGAGGAGTTTTAATTTAGGTTTGTACCTCACAGGTTTATTCCTGCACTGATGTCTTAATGCTAGGTGCAATTAGTCTGGAAACGTTCTTGGGGATGTAATAAATCATCCTAATCAGAGTTAATTTCTTCACAATATTTGAGCAGTCAGCGTGCCTGAGGCACTTAAATACCAATAACAGCTCATCCTTGATAGGTTGGATTATAATCCATTCAATACAATGACAGTGACAATAAAAACATAACTAAACTCCTTGTTAAAATGCAACAATTTTTGCATATTGTGAGTACTAAAGTTTCCTTCTGTCAAATAGAATCCAAATTAAGCTATCTAGGGAAAATTCAGCCAGTGACTTTGGAGAAAGAAAGAGAAAATCCTGAGCGTTCCAAATCTCCCGAGCTAAAGGCACAAAATAAATAAAAGATTTGCCTGTAATATAACAGCTAATATGCTAACACTTTTTCACAGCTGCAGCTAGTTTAGCCCTGGTGATGAATTGTAAAATGCTCTTTTTAGCAGAGTAATTCTACATTTTTTAAGGACATGACTCAGGGAACATTTGCAGGGCCTGACAGGAGAAAGAAAATATCGCCTTAAGTGTAACAGAAAAAAAATTCTCCTGAGGTGATGATTTACTTGTACATTAATATACATATTTTCCTTAGGAAATTTCTGGGGGGAAATGTAGCACTAAACATATTTCTATCTTTTGCTTGATATTGGATTTTTCTTTTTTTTTAATGCATCTTAAAATTGGGTGCACTGGGAAATGTCATCTCACCGAAAGTAAAAATTTGGGATATTACTGAGGGGTTACCCAAAGGACAAAGTTGTGTTTTAAAGGTGAAGTCAGATATTGTCAAAAAGAGTAGATAGTGAAAGAAACTGAGTGATTTGGACTGTGGGAGCCAGCCTGAGTAAAGTGGATTTTGGGGGACACTTTTATGCTGCAACTTAGGCCTTGCTCATTTATTCTAAGCCCAGAACCTCATTGCTTTTAATTCTCAAGTTTATTTATTTTTTTTTCCTATTCTGGAAAAATGAAAAAAGGGAAAGCTGTGCTGAAAAGCAGAACAAGAGAGAAAAGGAATCCTGTTCACTTGGGGTTGTGAGCCAGCCCCTGACTCCAGCCCCTGTAATTGAGTTTATTTGTGACTGTGCAGCTCTGTCAGTGCAGGAGCTCATCTCCTCCGACGTTATCGACTGCTGTGAATGCAATGATTACAAACCTCACCCAGCACTGTCATGCCAAGGTGTGAATAATGATCATTTCAGGGCTCTGCACTCCTGCCTGGGCAGCCCTGCCACACGTGGAAGTGGGAATAAACAGCAGCTCTTAATTAGCTGAGATTAACCTGCTGCCCTGCATTAATTACCAGCTTGGGGAGCGCATGGAATCGGAGAGGGGCTGGGAAGTGGGAGAATTTTCTGCTGGCCTGTGTGAATGAGTCTGGCTGAGGCAGCCAGGGGAAGTTTAGAGTTGATCTCAGCAGGTTGGGGGTCTGCCCTGGCCCCTGCAGGGACTGACAATATCCCTGGGAAGTGTTCCCAAACTTGTGCCCAGGCCCCTGACAGTGTGAACCAGCACCGCTTCAGCTCTGCAGCCATCTGAGATAATGTCCAACCTGAAAAGAAATATTCCATTAAATGAGGAGCCAAATTGTGGGAGAGTGATGTGAAATGAATAGAGAATTATTTCAGGGCTCTAAAAGAAGGTTAGGTTAACTTAAAAAGGGGAAAAATCAGACTGAACATAACTATCTGCACTCTCCTTAGAGCAGCATTGTCCACAGACTGCAGATCTCTCTCTCCAGGTTAATAACTGGAGCCTGTCTGATACCACTGAATATGCTGGGACTTCTCAGTGAGAGGGCAGCCAAAGGCAGGATTAAGAATTGCCAAATGAAAGAGAGTAATAAAGTAAAAATTTAGAGTTATTTCCAATAGAGTGAGTAATTTGCTTGGGCTAACAGTGTTGGGGTGAAAAGGCAGGAGAGGAAAAAAGAAATACTTTAGCAGAAATTCTTTTTCCAAAAGCATTCAGTGGAGGTTTTTATTTCCTCTGGCCTCTCAGTTTATCTCTGAGCCAGCTCTGAGATGTGCTGGCACAGGCACTGAGGGACTCTGAGCTGCCACGGGGGCTCCTTTCCCTTCCTGGGGACACAGAGAGCCCAGGGCACAGCCCAGCAGTGGGACTGGAACCCAGAGCAGCTCCCAGCAGAGCAGGCGCTGCAAGATCAGTGATAACCCTATCAGAATTTATAGTCAATAACTCTAAAATTATATAAAGCCTTCTCTCTTAGACATATGCTAAAGCACAAATACAAATGTGATCATTTAGTGTTCACAGCATTAGAGTTTGTGGTTATTCTGTTGCCCCACTGTGTTCCACTCTCACCTTTTATAAATTAACCTTACATTTGAGTGCTGCCCTGGGTGAGGGGTGGGACAGCTGCAAACAAACCCCACACTGATCCTTTTCCCATCCCATTTTTCCTGATATCAGTAGAGAATCTCTCACCAGTTCCAGCAGGCACTGGCTCCTTGTTTTACACTTCAGTGCAGGGAGCAAGGGCCAGGGCATTTTTTTTTTTCATCTGTAAAGTGTTGGATATTTCTGTCACAAGCAAAACCTGGAGCTTGGTGGTTCTTTGTGTAAATCCACCATGTCTTTATCTTTTTTTGGGATATCACTGCTCTTTACCAGTAGGACAGCAACAATGAATGGGGCACAGGAAATGTAGTCACTGCACTGCAGGGAATAATTTAGCTCATTGTGAGATTCTTTGTGACCTTTATGATGTTATCTCTCAGCATTATCAAATTAACTGCAGGTAAAGGTAGTTAAGTATGAGTTATGTTATTCCTGATCTAAACAGTTCCTGAACCTTCCCAAACTCATTTAAAAGCATGTGTAACAGCAAATTTGATGGAAACAGTGTTAATTTATAGATAATAAATGTTGACCTTTTATGGGGGTGCATCACACTTTAAAATGGACTCTTTGGAAGAAATATCCTAATTTTCTCAGTACATTTGATTTCAGTAAAAGGTCAACGCAGTGTCTTTAGAATTTGAAAACTTTTTATTAAAGCCCTGAGTGAACATGGAGTCCCTGGCCTATTAAAGAAGAAATTAAACACTGGTAGGAAATGCCATGCAGCAGAGTTAACACATTAAAGTGTCATGAACTGTGTTTAATCTGAGAATGAGCTGCTAATGGGGCAAAGTCAGGTTTATGCAAACTCGGGCAACATCAGAGGGTTCATTCAATTAACAAAGGCGCCAACAATGGTGATCATTTGATTTCCTGGATTAAGCTCTCTAATCACTGAACCCAGTGCAGTGTCACGGCATTTTGGGGAGCTTTTCTGCCAAACAAAACTGAGTGAAACACAGAGGGGAAAGCATTTGGGTTTGAGAAACCTGTGTGGAACAGACCCTGGTGTCATCCTGCAGATTCTGTAGTTCACTGGGATATTTGGGATATTTATCACCAAGCAGAACAGTTTTTTTTCTCATTCAGCCATGCTAGAAACTCTCCAGGAAAGGTCTTTTCCCCCCTGTATTCTGAGAGGTTGAGTCACAATCTAGAAAATGTAAGGGAGGAGGAAATCATGTCTAGAGGTGAAGCAAAAAATGTCTGAAAAATGTGTGAAATCTTTAAAAGGTAAATGAGTTTCCCTCTTTCCTTTCAGAGGCATGAATAACAATTTATTCCCCGATTTACCTTATTTATGCATTAATCACTTTTTTTTTTTTTTTTTGTGAAATTACTATTCCCACCATGTAGCTTTTTCTATCTCTTTAGAAACAAAATCTTTGGTTATTTTTGGTTGCTTGATTTGTGGAAAGCCCACCTGTCCTGTCCAAGGCAAGACAAATAGTGACCCACTAATCTCACTGCTTGGGTTAAATGCAAACTGAAATTGGATTCCACTTTTCCCATCCCAAACCAGGGAGAAAAGTTCTCCCAGCGAGAGTCTGACCCATTCCACCTTCCTTCCCTGCCATTCCCATCCCCAGGGAGCTGCTGAGACAAAAATTGGGAATATAAGAACTCCTGCTGCATTAAACAAAGAGAAAAAACATAATTTAAAGTAATTTAGGTGTGAGTTACACTGAGCCAGTTAAAAAACAAGAGCTTGGACCTTACTTCTGTGCCTGTTGCAATCATGAGCTGTGCACTGATTCAGTTCTCCTGAGCAAAATGATGAATTAGTGAATCAGGGTTCACTTTTCCCTGCGTTTCCAAGGAACTGAACCCCAGCAATCCTGAATCCCATTCACTGTGCAGGTCCTGGCACTGCTAATCCTCAAAAAGAGAACTTATTTCTCTGTACTCTGAAACACACAACTCCTGGAGAAAGCTGAGTAACAAAGAGCTGCGTGGCAGTTTGCAATCAGAACTTTCCCTTCCACATATCTAACCTGTCTTCTCGCCCCGTGACGCACTTAATTAAATTACCGTAGATTGATTCCACCTAAAATGCACCATTTTTTGAAGAAATCAGGCAATTAGTTACCATGGCAACCCAATTAAGCTGGTTTTATACCCCTTATCTTAATTGCTGTATTAATTGAGAAGAGAAAATAAATTGAAGACTCATCCTTTTCTTGCCATTTTGGATTTCAGTAAAATATGGATTGCGCACAAAATATTGTTTTAATTTGTCATCACGGCCCGATGATTAGAAAAAGGAATTAGAATGCTGAAAACAGCGTTCAAGATGGATGGGATGTGTCAGGGGCAATTTGATGTGCTGAAAGAGCTGTGCTCTTTTGAAATGTAATTACTCCAAAAACAGGAGCGGCATGTGTTGTGTGAGGGGATGAATGAAGGGTTGCAACTTTGGAAGATTATTTATTTTATATATATATATACATATATTTATTTATTTTCTATATTTCTATATTGCTTCTATATAGAAGCATCTCTATGTCTACACATATGGAAAAGGCACAGGAAATTCTAGTTCATGGGGAATTAGGGGCCCAAATGTCAGCGTGAGGCTTTGAGAGTTCTGTGAGCAGCACACCCAGATTTTGGTGTCTCCCCACTCTCCTGGTTCCATTTGCTTTGGCTGAGCCATTGCTGGGGCTGATGCTGAACACAGAATGTGGTGGGACAGGGCTCCCCGCCAAAGCACCGAGCACTCACAGATTTCTGAGCACAAAAACAGCTCATGGAAGGGAGAAAAAAAACCCAATTTGAGGGATGAGACAGGAATTTGTGTTCAGGTTCTCAGCAGCATCATTAGAAAGCAGGAAAAGTGATGTTCTCAGAGGCCTCGTTTGAGGAACTGAGTGTGAATCGTGGGAGGAGCAGCTCAGGGAGGCCTCACAGTGGAAAAGGACTTTTTGTTCTGTGTTTGATAATCCTTTCTATCCCTTGGGCAACTTGTTCCACTTGAGATCAAGTTTGGTGCCAAAATAAAAAAAAAGTTAAACAAGAAGGGAGAAGATATCTTGAGGATTTTTTGTTGGTTCTCACCAATTAAATGAAATTGTTTTAGTGTTCTTGTCATATCCAATTTGTTTAGTTTATAACATAATTTAAATGTTAAAAAATAATGCCCTGTTCTAAGAGATAAAAAACTGCCAAAATTACACTTTAGTTATTCCAAAGAGGACCCATAATTCAAGACATTACACTAATGATTCTGATATTATTCTGTACAGACTTTCATTGAGTCAGGCACTAAAAGTATACAAAGTAGCTTTTTCTATAATATTTCTTTTGAAACTAATTTTTTCAACTGAATGTAGCCACATGGTCATTTATGCTGGCAGCACTAAAATCCAATTTAAAATCTACATTTCCTGATTACAGCATTGGAGATTTAGATCACCACAAAAATTTCACTTAGTTTCAGTATGAAATTATCCATTCTCCAGCCTCTGTTTCTACACAAATCAGTGATGCTGCTTCACTCCTGTGAATATTCCCAGATGTGCCACTGGTGGGATTTTGGAGTTCTCTCTGTCCCAAACCTAAATATTGAAAGTGCTCCTCCTCAGGAGGGCTGGCCACTTCTGGTCAGTGGCAAATGTGGGATCAGAGCTCTTTGGAAAAGCTGCTCCTGAGGATTGCTGGGCCTTGCTTTGCTCATTAATTCTGCTTTCAGCCACAAGGTTTGAGAATACAAATTTTAAAAAGCTTTACTTCAAAATTAAAATATGCTGTGGGTATCTTTCCTTTCAAAATCAAAGGCATCTGGAGATCATGGGATTTTGAATTATTTCAACAGAATAATCGTGTCAAGTTTATGAAAGTCACATATTCCCAATGGATGAGTTGTGACCATTTTTGCTTGATTCATTCCTTGGTACATTTTTATGACATGGGTGTTAACAAGCTCCACTTTATGACCCTGACATTTTCTTGTTTTTCTTTTGGAGGTCTTCATAAATCCCCGCAAGATTTTTGTTTAAATCATTATAATTCTGCCCATTGAAATGGACAGAAGCAATTTCCTTTCTCTCTCTTTTTATTTTTTGTGTGTGTGTAGTATTTGCCCAGCCCCTGAACCAGACAAAGAGTGAAACATCTGCATGGCAGGGAGAACACGGCCCTATCAGTGTGTGACAAAATAGCAGGACATCCATAAAGCTGTTGGCTTCTTCATTCCAAAAGGCAGGTTTTTAATATTACTGACTTCAGAGAAAGATAAGAAAGGCAGTGCATAAGACATTATCAGTCCAGTGTGGAAATAATGCATTCAAAATTAAAGACAGCAGTTTAATTAAGTGCATGAAAGGCTGGCTTTTATGATCATATTTCAAATACTAGAATGTCTTTTCATCCATTCTGCCGTATGACTTTACTTAATAATATATCAAGAACAAAAAAAATGTATTGGAGCCTCTCTGCAAATTCAATTAGTCCAATAAAAAGTGAAAAATAGTTTCTTTTTCATTAAAAAGAACTCAACCCTAACCCTTCTGATGACAAAGTGCGAGATGAGGAGGGAGGGCAGGGCTGGAGAAGGATGAACATTCTGCCTTTGTGATGCATTTCTGAGCTGGGGAACAGATGAAGTGTCACCATTAGTAACATTTGTTATTGAAAGGACTAATTGCATTCTGCTGCAGGCAGCAGTTTATCAGATCCAGACCAGGGGTATCTGCTTCTGCTCTCCCTGAGGCCTTTTTCTGGTGTTAGGAAAATGCAGCCAGACACGGTTAGAGGGGTTGGGGTCTTTCCCTCAGTATTTTAATCAGGATCCCGTTTGATGCATCCACTTCACCCAGGTGACAGCGTGGCAAATGCACCCCCGTCAGTCACACACACCAGTTCTAGACTTTACACAGCACAGATCCAACAAGGGGGCCCAATGCTGGGGCTGGGCTGGGCTCAGCTCGAGTTTCCAGAATCTGTCCTGCCAGGGGCCCTTGGCTTCCTGAGCCAGCAGAATGTTTGGTGTCCCTGGCTCTGCAGCTCTGGGCTGTTCAGTCTCAGGCCTGCAGGGCACTCACAGAACACTGAGCACTAAACTAAGTGAAGGGTTACAAGTGTGCATGCTGCTGATACTTGTGGATACAGAGAACTGTGTAAAAGGTATATAAAAGAAAAGACAAAAATCATTCCGGCATCATCCCGGCAGTGCAATAACTCCCTGGGCATGGTGCTTCTGCTAAAGGGAAACTCTGCCAGGGCTGCAGATGCTCTGGCACCTTGCACAGGTCAAGTGCAGCCTCTTCAGTCCACTCTGGGAAGGGTTTGTGCTCAGGGAAGTGCAGGGACCACAGCTCCCCTGTGCTAAATCAGAATAAAAATAAAAGAGGAATAAACAATCCCCGAGTGCAGCATTTCAGGTGAGACCCCGTTAAGTGCCAGCTACAATAAAGGACAAAATGTGCATTCAGAAAACTTTGAATTGATTTTAATGGGTGCCAGAGGGAGCTGAGAGGAGCTGTTGTGCTTTAGGCTGGAGGCAGTGGGTGAGTGGCTCGCTGGAAGTTATTAGCACTTGTCAGCTGTGGGGTGACCCCTGAGAAATGAGGTGCTGGTCCCAGCCTGTCACCTGTGGGGTGACCCCTGAGAAATGAGGTGCTGGTCCCAGCCTGTCACCTGTGGGGTGACCCCTGAGAAATGAGGTGCTGGTCCCAGCCCCATTCCCAGCAGGCAAACTCTGCCTTCCCAGCTCCCCCGGAGCAGCAGGGCTGCTTTGTCACTCACAGCCCTGGCACAGAGCCTTGCTGTGCCGATAAACACCAGGCTCACCTCTGCAGCTGGGTGTCAGGTCAGGGCTGCCAAACCACCTGAGAAGGACTGGAACTCTGCTGGCACAGCTAAATAACCCATCCCATTTCCCAGAGAAGGACTGGAACTCTGCTGGCACAGCTAAATAACCCATCCCATTTCCCAGAGAAGGACTAGAACTCTGCTGGCATGGGGTAAATAACCCATCTAATTTCCCAGAGAAGGACTGGAACTCTGCTGGCACGGGGCAAATAACCCATCCCATTTCCCAGAGCTGCCAGTCTCACTCCTGCTGCCAGAGCTGCACGTGGCCCTTGGGCTCGTTAGGAATGATCTGGTCCTGCTCTGCTCCTGGGCACCCAGCACACAGCCTGATTCCTTCTCTGCTGACACTTCTCCTCTTGCTTGTCTTATTCCTGATTCTTTTAATTTGAATACTGTGCCATCTATCCAGGGGATGGTTCCCAGCATGTTTCTCTCAGTGTGTGCTGATGAACAGATTCTGTTCCAGATATCTATTCATGTCCTACTCTCATTTTGACTTCAAAATATTCCTCTCCCAGAGGTTTCCTCAGAATAATTTTCCATACTGTAGAGAATCAGACAGGCTTCCTTCTGAAAATCAGCAACGAATTTACAAGAGTGACTCATCAGGTTTTTTAAGCAATAATTTCCATATAAAAGAGGTAAGAACAATAAAAATTATTTCCCTTTGCAAGTCTGCAGGTGCAAATAAGAGCAAGAGTTTATGGAAATATGATTTAATAAATAGACTTTTTTTTTCCTGTAGGTAACCCTCCTGCTACGGGTACAGGAACTTTGCACATCACCTTGGAGGATGTCAATGACAACGTCCCATCCCTTTACCCAACACTGGCAAAAGTCTGTGACGATGCAAAAGACCTCAGGGTAGTGGTTCTAGGAGCATCAGACAAAGACCTTCATCCCAACACAGATCCATTCAAATTTGAGCTCAGCAAGCAATCCGGCCCAGAGAAGTTGTGGAGAATCAACAGGCTTAACAGTAAGGCTGGAACTTGGATTATTGTGGATTTAACTTTGATTATTGTGTATTTATTCCTCCCACTCCTCCATCCCACTGTCCATGGGAATTCAGGGGGAGTTTTGCATGAAAGTCTTGTAGGATGAGCCCACTGCTGCTGCTTTAGCCTGTGCTGGGTCTGCAGGGACCAGCTGCCTGTTCTGAAAACTGAAACATGATCCTTTTTTGTGTCATGTTGGCTGAACTTTCCTCTTTTAGCCTTGCATTAATGAATTAATGAAGGGCTACTAATGGCTGATAATTTTATGAAGATTATTGTATTTCATGGCACGGGATTTTTGTTTGCATGAGGTGCACAAAAACAGCATGAAAGTTTTGCATGGACTTTAATGTAATTTAAAAACTTCCTAATTTGAAGTATTTAAACCCTTCACACATAAAATACCCCAATGCACTGGGACTTGACATGAATGGTAAGAGGATGATGAAACTGCAGAAGGTTTGTATGTCAAATTGTGGGCACAAAGTACAACCTTTCTTGTTAGTGCAGATCATTCCTATTTCTTTTCTGGGATGATTATTTCTCTCTGCCACTCTCAATCTTTCAGTCCATGTCAGTTTTGGAGAAAACCAGAGCTGGGTGTGGCGGCTGTGCCTGCCTGCAGGTGTTCTCCAAACACCAAACACCAAACTCCCCTGTGTTACACCCTAAAGAATTATCCCCCCTTCCCTGGGTGCCTGGAGCTGCTGTGAGCCCCAATTCCCCAGCTGGAGCAAATCTGTGCTTTTGGAAGGGGCTTTATTTCCCTTCCCTCCCTTCTCATGGAAATTGTGGAAGTGGTTCAGCAGCTTTGCCTGCAATTCCTGACAAGAAGAGTTATTTTTTCCTTTGGCAAGTGAATTTATTCTCTGTTCTTGTTGTTTTGGGGCTGATATGCATTTTGTTAGGATTTTGGCTCTCACAGGCAAATTCTGTCAATAATTTGTAGATTAAATAATGTTTTTTAACAAAAGAAGCTCCTAGAAGTTTTTATTTTTGTGGGGTCTGGAATAAGTTTGCAAGTAGCTTTCAGCCCATGAAAGAATTTACTGTCTCTTCTTCCCTCCAATTCAATTATTTTATTTCTTTTCTTAGCATATTCTCATTTTCTTGCTAATTTCCATTTCTAACTTTGGCATGTCTGGTGTTGTTTTCAGTTTCCTCTACCCCTCCAGACAACCAACATTTGTCTAATTCTCCCCTCACCCTTTGCAGATACCCATGCCCAGGTCATCCTGCTGCAGAACCTGAAAAAGGCCAATTACAACATCCCCATCTCAGTGACAGATTCTGGGAAACCTCCCCTGACCAACACCACAGAACTGAGGTTACAAGTGTGTACCTGCAAGAAATCCAAAATGGACTGCAGTGCAACTGATGCTCTCCACATCAGCCTGACCCTAATCCTCCTTTCACTCCTCAGTTTGTTCTGTAAGTCTTTCGCTGAGCTCTAAGTAACAAAGTGTTGTTTGTACTCTGCATCAGGAAACCCTCCAAAGGAGCAGTTACATTCCTACATTTATATCATAATTCTCTAATTTTGGGTTCTTTTGCCATGAGGGAGTAGCTGTGAGAAAGGTGGGGGGAGGGGTTTTTTTAACAGTAAAAAAATAATAAAAATAGCAGTGAATGCCTGATTGTCAAATTAGGAAACAGAAGCAATAATTCTGAGAAGAATCAAAGAGAATCAGAGCTAGCATATGATAAACTGAGAAGTACCAGCTGCAGTTGCAGATTTGTGCAACGCCTGCTTTCATCTCTCCCCGCGTGAATTCAATTCCAACCCAGAAAGAGGAGATTAAAGTTGTTCCTGTAACAGTGGCTGCTCTGGGGCACCAGGAGAATGAGCACTGCCTGCTTCAGTCTCTTCCTCCACATAAAATGTGCAAGGGACTGGAACTTGAGGAACTTCTTTGGGATTCTGGGCTCAGAACCACCCAGAGCTGAAAATCAATGGCCAGTCTGGGTTGGAGGGCAGAGAGAACTGACAGGTAAAATACGTTTCTGCTCAGGAATTTTGTAGATCTCATTTGGAAAGCTAACTGGAACTGGGAGTAGGATAATAATAATAATAATAATAATAATAATAATAATAATAATAATAAT
>JAHLSL010000036.1:1257266-1305261 GCA_025920805.1 Petroica traversi | reverse complement strand
ATAATAATAATAATAATAATAATAATAATAATAATAATAATAATAATAATAATAATAATAATAATAATAATAATAATAATAAAGAAATCCTAGAATGACTCAAAAGCAGAGATTCAAAGCCATGTAATGCACAGTCTAAGCTGGATGTGTCCCTGGCTGGTCCTGTGACAGCTGCCAGCAACATTTTTGATGATGCAGGGTTAGCTTTGAATTTCTATCTGTTTCAAAGGAATAGCTGCATCCTACATCTATGGTAGCAAATCTGATATTCAGGACTGTTACCATCACCTTGCATTAACAGAATGCATCGTGTGCTGACTGAAAAGCTCAGCCATGGTGAAAGGCCTTGTGCTCCCCGTGAGAGAAAATCCAGCACGAGGCAGGGCAGAGGTGGAGGCAGAGATCCTTTACACATCTGAGGCTCGCTGTGTGCTTGGTTCCACACCCCGTCCACGCTTCCCTTCTCCTTTTATCCCAGAAGTTTGGCATGAAGGTCGTTGCGAGGCGAGCTGGTACCAGCTAATGTTTGTGATGCTCTTTGAAGATGAAAAGGACTTTATAAATGCTAAGTGCAAATTCATGTTCTCAGTCTCAATCAGCGGCATCTAAAGTGTCTGCTTGGGCTTTGGTTCAGCTGCTCTGGGTTTATTCTCCTGGAACCAAATGCAAACTTCAGCTGTTAGGAGTAATATGTTAAAAATATTTGACAGGGTGTGACACTATTGCAGCAGTGATATAAATATGCAGCCCATTGATTCAAATATATTCTTGTTGCCACTTCATAAATGCTGCTGGTGCTACACTAGGCGTGACTTTCACCACTGGAATTGCTTTCTTATCTGACATGATTTGCACTTGAACTTTATTTACATTAATGCATCTGCTCGGAATACAATGAGGTGGAGAGAAGATTTTTACTTTGGAAAACTGCTACTTTCACATTGGGTTTTTTTTATAGTCTCCACCAAGAGGGCTGATCATGGTCCTGAGGTTTAATTATAAAGCCAAGTTCTAAGTATTGGAAAGCACTTTTTGAGTTGCTCTTTGAGTTGTCCAGCTCAGCTGTGGGGGGAACTCAGCCCAAGGGCATCCCAAGGGTGATTCCATCCCTGGAGCTGATACCCCGTGCACAGCCAGCAAGCACCACAACCCTCCTGAGCATTTTCCAGGTGTGAACACCTGCCCAGACACAGAGAAGAACGAGGCTGGGAGCCAGATAAAATCATGTGCTCCTGTGGCTGAACTTCCCTGAAATGTGCTGCTACCACCCTGCTCCCAATTCATTGCCACACACGGGTTTTTATAACTGAGATTAGCTGCATTGCAATGGTTTGTATAGTCCAAATATTTATCAGAGTAATCAAAGATTACGATGCCATAAAAACAAAGAGAACTTTAGTGCTTACTGAGCAGACGAAACGTCCCATTTCCAGTGGCAAGTTATGGGTTTAATTTTAGCAAAAGCCCTTACGTGGCTCGCTTTGCTCCCAGTGTTTGTGCTTTATGAGGCTCTCGTTGCTGGGAGGTAAATCCTTCAGTCAAATGAACTTTGTTCCCCGTGCCAAAGTATTTCTTTTTGAATTTGACATCTGGCGTGAGGATAGATGGCCCTCTGAAAGAGCTGCTCGTGGGGAGAGAGCCCTGCATGAATATCTTTCCTACAGAAAACATCTTGGCATTATCATTTAAATGGTGCAATTATTAGCTATACTTAGAATATGTGTGCCTCCTTCCTAAATCATGAAAGAAGTCAGATGTGGCAGATTTCTGAAGAGTCTGAGCTCACAAGTGAAGAGCCTGATTAAAACTGAAATGGATGCAAAACCCAGCAGTTCCTCCCATCCTGGAGATGTCCTACTGTGCTCATTGCACTGAGGGATAATGGGATACAGCCTGCAGACTTGCTCAGAAGCCCTTGGAAAGGTGGATGTGGCTGGAACAAGAAAAATTTAGGAGTTCCTGGCAGCCAGAAATAGAAAATATAAGGTGCCAAAGTATATGGGTGGATTTGCATAGCAAAACAATGAGGTGCTTGTGGAATTAAATGATGATGAACACAGAGTTGATTGGGAAAAGGAGCACCTTTGCAAATAATTTAATTACCACTGGGATTTTCTGAGGTCAGGCTGGAATGATGGAGAGTGGACAGGCAGAGGAGTTTCCAAGGTGACAAATATTGGAAACATCATTGTCACTTGTCATTAATGCAGACCCACGTTTAAGGTCAGACTTCATGGGGCAGCCTTTCCCTGCCATCACTGAAGACAGGACTGGACCAAATGTTCAGATACAATTCAGAATTTTGCAGTTCAGATTGAGGGGAAAAAAACACAGAAAAAAATCTGGGTTCCTTGTCAGGGAGGGGAACTTCAGCAATGAGTTACTTGAGGAAGGGAGCGAGTGGGGGAAAGTGAAAATCTGCCAGGAGCTGGTCTGGTGCTGTTCTGGGTGCTGGGTGCCTGCACTGCCTCGGCCACCTCGTGCTCCCAAGGGACACAGCCCAGCCAGCCCTGCTCAGAATTCCTGTCCCAGCAGCACCAGGATGACAAACAGGCTCCCTCTGCAAGGATGTTTCCATGAGAGAGCAGCTACAACATCCATGGGGATGAGGGATTGGAGACAGAAGCAAAGCAGAACGAGCAAAAAACAAATTTGTGCACATTGCCATAACAAAGTCAGCAACAAAATCTCCCCCAGGCCCTGTGGGAGGCGGAGAAAGAACCACTCTGGCTGGCAGAGCTGGGCTTTAGATCTATTACAAATTATTTATATTATTATTAGTATTTAAAGGAGTATTTGAATTCTGGGCTTTTGATTTTATAATAACTGTTTCACTTAATTGCATAATCATAGAATGGTAATTGCATTTCATTTCATATCTTTTATATTCTATTGGCATAAAAGACCATGTTACATTCAAATGTGGGGAATGAAGAGAATAAAAGAACAACCAAAAGCACAATAGTCACATCAGTAATATTTTACTTAAATTTCCTTGCTATAAAAAGACTTGGATTTCAGCACTTCATGCTGAAAATAACTCCATTTTAAATCTTTTTTGACTATCAACCAAAGTTGAAGTTGACTTGAACTGAAATGAGTGAAGTGTTCCATTGTCCTGAACTGAAAGTGAGGGGCCAGACTGCAGGGGAAATGCTGCCATGAAGAAATTAAATAAGCTGAAGGTCTCTGCATTGCAATTAATTAGTTAAAGTCAGGGTGAAAGGCCTCAGGTGTGTCTGGCAAACAGAGACTCGCACAGATGTCTGTGCTGAGATTGCAAAAAGCCTTGGAGATACCCTTAATTTAATTTCCTATTAATTTCCACAAACTTTTCCTACTGGGTGCTGGATATCCCTCACTGCATTGGGGTTTTTTTTCTGATTTGAGGAATGTATCTACAGGGCCAATGGAGAAAACACAGGTTGGTTGGTTGGGTTTTTTTCCCCTTGAAAATGATGTATTTATTATCAAACCACTAAAAAAAAAACCAAAAAAACAAAAAAACCACCACAAAAAAAAAACCACTCAACAAAAAACCAACAAAAAAACCCAAACAAAATACCCCCAAAAATCAAAAAACCAAAACAAAAAACAAACAAACAAAAAAGCAAAAAAAAAAAAAACCAAACCAAAACAAACAAAAAAACCCAACCCAATGGAATGATATTAAACTGGGGTCTGAATTTCCATGCAGCTGGACAGGCAGAGTTAATCCTGCAGCGTTATCTCTCACCCAGCTCATTTTTCAAAGCAACAGCAGCCCCTGTATCTCTTGTTTACCCCGTGTTTTTTTTGCGCAGGAACATCAAATGGCTGAAAAGTGAAACAAAACGCTCCTGAGTGGCACCAGAACAAGACAAATCCGAGCAGGTTTCAAATGGAACAGACCTTTAAGGTCACTGCTCTTTCCATTACCAGTGCAGATTTGTTACCTGCCCATTCCCACTTTTCAGCCTTCATTTTCAGTTACTTGGCTTAGTTTTAAACAGTCAGGTTGGGCTTTTTTTATTTGTTTTTTACTTCAGGGCTCAACAATTCAGTTTTTACAGCAGAATTTTTGGGTTTTCCCAAGAAAAAAGGAAAAAGTTCATCCCTGTTCCATACAAAGCCAAAGAGGAACCATTAGGGGATGGGTTCCCAATAGGTGAATTTGCTAAAATCAATAATTCTTGTTTGTTTCATTGTTTTGTTGGTTGGGTTCAGTGGTTTTCTTTCTACATTTTAGGTTGTCTTAGCACCTTTCAATCTTCTACAGCAATTTTCTGCTTTTCAGAGCAGTGTTATTTAAAATAAGTTTAAAACAATCAATTTAATTGGCAAGAGTAAGGAAGTCTGCAAGATACATCTTCCCATTTCTGAGAAGTGAAATTATCCCTATTTTGGCAAGAATTGCAAAAACTATGGAAATGGAGAGAGTTTTGCTATGAAAGGGACTTTGTTGAGGTGGCTGGATTTTTTTTTTGCACTGCTCTAATTTGAGTTGCATTCTTGTGCTGGAGCACAACCGTGTAGGTACCTAAAATATCACCTGAATTTTGCTCTCGAAGAAATTGGAAATTTCTGGTATTTAGTGAGTTCCAGAGTTAATCTCACCTCCTAAACCCAGCAATAACAGCAGCAGTATCCACTGTCACTCTTTACCTTTGTTACAGATGCTTTGGTCCACATTAATATTCTTATTTTTGCTGCTAAAGATCACTGAAATTTATGCTTTTCCAAATGCCCATATGAGATAAAAACACCATTTTTCTGTGCATCCTTAAAGACCCTGGTTGATTATCAAGGAAAGGGGGTTAAGGGGTTGCTTCAATTTGACCCAGATTTGATTTGAATTTCGTTTTCACAGAGCTGTGTCCATTCCTCTGATTCCTCTGCAGGTTTATTGTGCAGTTTGGGAGCCCACCTAAAGTTAATGGGGCTTGAAATGGCCCAGAGATCCTTATGGACGTCCCTAATTGGGGACAGGATGTTTGCACACCACACAGGACAAACAGAAATGCCCCCAAATTGCACTTCATATTCAATATTTCAATAAACATTACATTTCACGGAGTCAATTAGGTGACAAATGGCATTTCACACTCGTTCCAAACCATCCCAACGAGTTCCAGGAGTGCAGAGGTAAAAAGCTGAGCAGTTTTGGAGATGTCCCTCCCTGAGAGCTGCACTGTTATTGCCGATGCTCGTTCTGCAGGCATGAAATGGACATTTAAAGGGATTGCTTTGATGGGAATTCAAGGCTTTTATGCTTTCATTTTCTCAACGGTGCTTCACTGTTAATTGTTCATGTAAAATGTTTTGTATTTCTTTTCTGAACGGCTTCTTAAAGCCCCATAAATATCGAATTTCCAGATAGTTATCACCAGGATTGCTCTGGAGTGGCCTATGATTAAAAACTACCTCCAAATATGTGGCCAGGTGAAGTTTTATCTGCCATAAATGGTCACACCATGGGATGTTTGTTTCTTTGCACTGGGTCTCTCCTTGGATATTTTCCCACTCTGTAACATCCAGATAACTCAACATAAGCAGCTTTCTATTCAGATTTGGGTGGGATATTAAAATTAGGATGAGGTTTGTGCTGCCTGAAGGTTTGGTGATGCTGCCTTTGCTTCTAGAGCAGCCAGTGGATACTCATAAAGCCCTTTAAAAAGCCATTAATGTTTGGAGTATTCCAGATGGTTCTTAAAGCCTCACTTAATCCACACAATTAATTGGGATATGTCATTGGCTGGAAATTAGTTAAGTGCCATGTTTAAAGTTCTTCCAAAAATTTGAAACAAGCTTGATACCAACACAGCCAAACCTGGTAATTTTCTAGTTTGGTTTTTACCTTTCTGAGGCTTCTAAGCACTTTCCTCTGGGTTTTATTCCTCCTCAACCAGAATTTATTCAGATGATTAATTTAGGATTTCAAGCTGGGCTTAGTCTATGGCTACAGATCTGAATGTGTCAGGACTGTTCATGTTCTACTTATTTAAAAGTGATGGTAACCTGTGCTGTGCTGCTGTGGGAGATGAGCTCTGCCTGCATGAGCAGCTTCCAGTCCTTTAAAAGCTTGGCTCCCTGTGTTTTATTTTCAGCAGACAAATGAAAAAAAAATCAGAAGACTTGTTCAATGCCGCTATTTCAAAACTGCACTTATTCATTTCACTTGTTGAATATTTTCAACCATTCCATTCAGTTTATCAGGTTAAAGAATGGGAAAATATCCACACAGGCTGCAGGCACCTCTGCCATGGTTTCCTTCTGACAGACCTGAGAAATTAAGAAAGTATTTTTTCCCTATTGCTCAAATGAAGGCAACACGGCTCTGGCAAAGCATCCAAATGAATTTCACATCCATTTTAAAAAATAATAATGGAGTTCATCTTGGCTTTTCTACCCTAAAACCACCCTCTCTCCCAGTAAGATCCTTCATATCCCTGGAGAACAGGAATTCTATCAGAAAATGTTTTGTTTGATAAACTTAGAGGAGCCCTGGGCTGGGTAGCAAATGGCTCTGAATTTCTGAGCAAGAGGAGTTGGAATTTTACTTCATCTGAGCAGCTTTTCTTTCAGAAAAATGTTTATTTTATGCCCTTCTAAGGAACAGCTCATGGCATCAGGCGTGGGTACATGACAGGGAAGAGGGGAGGCACAAACAAGGATTCAGCAGTGCCCTGGCCAGGGTCAGAAAAGCACTTTGGCTTCCACCAGCCCTGCTTTGGGTCTGACACTGCAGTCTTGGAATAATAAATACCAAAATGTATAATAATAAATAAATATTATAATAAATTAACAGGGTGAGAGGCGCTCTGGGAAATGTCCTCTGCTGGTGGCACACGGGTGAGATGGCCTCAGAGGGGAGGGAGGTGTCCCCTGTGCAGGCTGGTGACTTTGGGCTGGTGGCAGAGCCCAGGGCAGCGTTCCAGCTCCTGAAGTTAAACCCTGACACTGATTTAGGAGAGCCCACTGAGCACAATTCACTCATTTCACACCCAGCCCTAACGCTGCTTTTCCCATCGTGAACAACTTTGAAATCATCTCTCACATAAATGAGAAACAAATTTTGCATGCTGTTATAAGCTGCAAATTTTCAGGATAAACTCATTTACTTTTGGAGTCCTTGTAAACTTTCCCCCGAGGAGCTGCGTCCAGTGAGATCATCAGCTTGCTCTGGCTGATATTAACCCCAAATTTCTCAATTGCAGGGTTGAAAACACAGGGTATCTGCCTGAGAATAGTCCCTCAAATTCAATGAGTTTTGGGGTGAAATTTATAATAATTGATAGGCACAGGGTGAATTTATAGGCCCAGTGTTTCACGCTGGGAAACTTCAGGTGTTGGAAGCTACCTGTGAAAAAACCAACCAGTGATGCACGTGAAAATAACTTCTGTTTTTCAGAGTTCTACATCAAGGCTAAACTAATAACTATGCATCTAATTAATGACCTTTCCGAGACAGTAAATCCAGGAAAGAAGGACTTGGATGTTGATTAGCTGCCTAATCAGAAACACGGGGCTGATCTCTTCTGTCACTTTTGTTACCTCTTTAGCATTACTGGGGTTTCAATAAAGTCCATGATGTAATGCAGACTTTTAATTATGCCAGATTAATGTAATATTTCAGATGAAAGGGTAATTGAAAGAAATGGAGCAGGTATGAGCTGAACTCCAAACTCCAGCTGAGTTAACTCTCTTATTTTAATGGGAATTAAAGGATGAATGCATTTTGGGTAAAGCTCATTCCTTTACAGAGGGTCAGCAGGAAACTTAAATGCCTTTAATTTTTATGAGGTTTTAACTGCAATGTGGAAACAGAATCTGTGTAACACAGGGTGAGCTCGGTCTCATAAGGAATACATCTTTCAAAGGCTGTTAATTACTCATTTTAGACCTGTTTCTTTAAAATAAGCAGGGAATTAAGTCTCTAATATGTAAATATGTTCAGAGCAAGCTCAGGCTGCAACAGGGAAAGCTGGCAAATACCAAATCATTTTGTGAGCTCAGAAGTTCTGCAAACACCATTGCTAAGTGGCTGAAGGGAAGGGCTCTGCTGGAGTGAGAGCTCTTGGCAGCATGAAGGGATTGTATTTACATCCTAACAGTTGTTTTTTTTTCCTGGAATGCAGATTATGAAAATCTTTTACTTAAATTATGTATATTTTTTTCCTGTTGTTGGATCAACACAAGGAGTAAACGTGGAAAGAGTTTGAAAGAGGCAAGGAGTTGTAGCGATCAGAAAAGCCAATATTAGGGACACTTGGCTGAATTAGATTAATTGCACCTTTTCCAAACCAAATCAGCTTTTGAAACCCCAACTCAGGGCTGTCCTGTGGAATTTCCCACCAACATCAACTCCAAATACAGTCAGTGGGCTTTGGCTGGACTTGAAAGAGGGGTTTGTTCCATTTAATTTTTGATGTCATGGGTCTCCCTGCCCTGAACTGGGTACTTCGACCTGTGTCCCCATAGCATAATTATCATTAATGAATCTATTAGTACATTAGATCCAGCCACCAGCTGTTTGTGAGAACGTGCTGTGCTTTCTGAGCCCATGGAGCAGAAATGGAACATTTCAGCCACTGCCTTTTCCACTGCTATCTTAGAAGGAATGAGGCTGAATGAGTCTCTCAAGTATCAAAGAGGTAGAAGTGAGATAAAATGGGTGAAGATCACGTTTGAGACTGAAATGAGAGGGATTTCTGGAAAAATAAGTTCCCCACAGCTGGGCTCACTCAGTGCTGCTGGTGCATCCCTGGACACACAAAGGGAAAGGTGGGAGGGACCAGGAAAAAGCAAAAAATTCCCACCTTTGTGGCTTGAGCGCCTTGGGCAGCAAATCACTCACTGCAGGTAATTTCTGTCAAATCACATCTAAAATGTGTAATGATTCTGGAGTGCTGAGGAAAGATACGGAGACAGAGCTGATAAAAAGAAAATAAAATAATTACTAGGCCTAATTATCATTAGTGTGCAGATCTAAACCTGCCAGGCACAGACTTACCAGGGAATTAAGTTCTTAAAAGAGATAGTTGTCACTGATCAGCAAATGTGCTCCCTGCATGCATTATTTGTACATTTTATGCTCACAGTGTTCCTTAAATACTAATATATTTTATGTGCTATTGCAAGCTGCAAACTTTAAATCATCTGTGTTATAAAATATACAAGAATGGTAAAAAAAAAAAAATTAAAAATAAAAAACAGTGCAACCCCATCAAAGTGAGTGGATAAACACCAGAAATCTCCAGGTGAGCTGGTCAGAGCTGGGGCTCTAAATAAGAAGACTCTAAAAATTTGGCTCTGTGTGAGCATTTCTGGAACTTTCATTTGTTCCTTCTTTATGGGGACAATAAAGAAAAAGAAAAGCCAACAAGAAAACTCCAATTCCTATACAGGAAACAATAATGAACCCTGGAAATCCAGCTGGGAGAACAGAGAGGTTTTAAATACGGACCAGAGGCTCAGAGCTCCCCGGTGAGTTTATAACAGAGCAGTTGTGTTGGTTCAGAGATATCCTCACATTCAGGGTTGAGTTTTCTGGGCAATTCTTTGGTTATCCTTGATTTCTGTAGATTTTGTGATAAGGGAGTTACTGGCCAGAATGTTGGGCCAATTAACTCCTTATATGACCTCATCTGGCTCTTTGTAGAAAGTGAATTTGTAGCTGACACTCTGTTATTAACCACAGAAACTAAAAGTCTGATGGTCTCTGGGACAGAAACAATTCCCAATCAATTTTGTGTGTAACAGAAATAACCAAGATAGATTTGATCTTGCCTGTTCTTACCCACCAAAGATGGTTGTCTGCTGAAACTTCACCGAGCACAATTTCGAGTGTTGAATCTGGTTTCCAGAGGCAAAAACTCCTCCTTTAGTCACCCACCTGTGCAAAAGGGTCAATCACCATTAATGGCTTTCCAGGCATTGTTTGGGATCAGATAATTCTGATTTCCAGAGGTAAAAACTCCTCCTTTAGTCACCTACCTGTGCAAAAAGGTCCATCATCATTAATGGCTTTCCAGACAGTGTTTGGAATAATTCTCTTGACACAACCTCAGTCAAGGCTCAGCTGAATTCAGAGTAGTCTTGGCACCCTCTGCCAGCGCCAAGGGTTTCTGGAAGTGTCAGCAGATTTGGGACAGAGCTTTCTGTGGAAGGTGCCCAGGATTCTCTGAAAACACATCAGGGGAATTGTCACCACGGGCTGTGAATGAGAGGAAAACAGGTCATGCAGGGATAATCCAGGGATGTGCAGGAGGAAGGAGCCACAGAGGTTTTGTCCAAGTGGCAGAGCAGGAAAATGCTCTGCACAGCACCAGGCTGGCAGGAGATGAGCAACAGCAGCTTCCATTTGTCAAGGGCTCAGAAAAGATGCTGCAAACCAAACTGAGAGCCTGGGCAGGAGATTTAGCTCTTTGAATGGCTACAAAAAGCCCTTTGGGACGACGTGTGAGAGAGAATCCTCCAGATTGACATAACCTAAATACACAGAGCTAGGAAGGAGAGTCCGTGGCAAAAACATCCTCTGGTTTGTTTGTGCTTTCTGGCTTGAACAAGAGGCAGGATGATGGTGTTGTCCTGAGCAATCAAAGAAGGGAATGCTTTAGGGAAGAAGATTTAAGAGCTGAGTTGTAGCTGTGCAGAGCTGTCAGGAAAACATCCAAAAGGTATCAGAGCTCGAGGCTGACATTTTAGACTAAATAGAAAAGTGGGAAAAGAGAGTAAGAGCTCAGAACTGTCAGCACTGATGTGATTGCTGAGCAGGAATGGGCGGTGGCACTGAGAAGGGGAAAAAACCAAAGTGGGGGAAAAAAAGTTTCCTGAAAAAAAATGAACTGGAGGAACAAGACACCAGGACAGGCTGTAAAAGTGATTAGAGAAATCATTGTATAATGACAGCAGGGGATAGTCCTAGGAGCCAAGGGAACATCAGATTTTCTGGCATGTGATTAAATGGATCAAAGGAAGAAAGGGTGAAGTTGAGATGCAATTTCAGTGAAAGAAAATCTAGGCAGGGGTTGGAGGTGGAAGACTAAGGAATGGGGTGGTGCTTGCAGGGGCAGGTGGGTTAACAGGGAGGCTCAGAGATTTTTGTGAGAAACTGCCCTTCAACAGACACAAAAGCAGCCAAGGAAAACCATCCATAATTAGAGCTGAACTAACTCGGGTTTGTTCACCATTTCCTCAGGAAAGGCAACGTGTATGAAAGGCATCAACATTCATTATGCCTGTCAATATAATGTAAAATATACAAGCTTTTCTTCAGGTGTGCCCATCAATCACCAATCCTGCCCTTCTTTGCAGGCTGTGGTGAAGCAGCTCTGCCTGCTCCCACTCCTGGGATATTTACACCTTTGGAGCTGGCAGATTTCTCTGGTGACGTTTCAGCCCGTGGATCACACAGAAACTCAGCTGCTCATCCGTCATTTACAGGGCCTGGCCTCAGCAGGAAAACCTCCAAGGATCTCCTCAGGATCCAGAGCAGCTTCCTCCACCCCAGAGCAGTGGCAGCTCCTCGGAGCCAGGATTAAACAAAGGCCCTTTAAGGACACTGAACTTCATTGGGTCTGGAAATGCTGTTTTTCAGGTTTCTGTGAGATCAGCCTCAAATTCTTTCTTTTCACTGCCCAGGAGATCAGGTTGTTTACAAGAATTCAGTTCTAGCTGGAACCCCTAAACCAAATATATCCAGACTTTGGCACCCGTGACCATAAATCTCCTTTATGCGAGTCTGGATCCTGATTTTGTGGCCAGACCTTTTCTTCAAGCAGCAGGCTAAAAAGCCACATGCCAAGCAATTCTAGATTCCACTCTATTTGGAAATCTCAGTTAAACTTCTCACTCCAGTGAGCCCCATCCATCAGCCCCTCTGTGGATTTCTTACACTTGATTTGCTTTATTTACCTTTGTTTAGCAGAGCTGAGGTGCTGCAGGGAAGGTGCCAGGCAGGTGTTTCCATCCAGGTGCCTGCATTGCTGCAGAATTCAATATCAACATCAATTCAAATGATAACAAGAAAGGAACAGACAAAACAAAACAGCCTTATCAATAATTATATTAAATTTGATTTGCCCCAGAAGGCAAACAGATCATTAATAGTTTTTAAAGGGCACAAACCAGCATCTAACACTGAGCATTACATTTCTGTGGCCATGACAAAGCTATCAATAGTGCATCATTACAAGCTTTTAAGTGCAATAAATATTAGACAAACGTTTGCTGAGTGAGTTTTGATGTGTCTTTCCCCGTTATTGGCTGAGTGTGAGCTACAGCTAACTTTAGATTTGCTCCTAAACTCTCCTTTCTGAATTTCTTCACTGCCTTTTTAATACCTGGGTGTCCATCCAAAACAGAATTCAAGTGCCAACTTCACTTTATTTAATAAAAGCCTCACATAAGCCTTATATTTCTGTAGCAATATGAGTGATACACCAGATTTGTTTATTCCCTGGTACATCCACAAACTGCAAGGCTCTATCAGAGTGTTGTTTCTCAGTTTGTTTGTCAGGGTGTGCAGGGAGGGACTGGCATTTCCTTGTGCTCCTGGACAAAGCAACTGATGGAGGTGTCCAAGGAGGGGATCAGGTCCTGGCTCAGGATTTCTCCTCTCACCGCATCTCCAGAATTTCACATCAAAGGTCTCCAACTGCCCAAAGTGTCATTTCGGGGATTTCATTCACAAATAATCGCTTCTCAACCTAAAGAATTGATATTTAACTGCTGGCAGTGTTCGTGCACTCACCCAGAGATTGGATTGGGGGAAAAGGAAATGCAAACAGTTAAATCTGCTGTGATTTGCATAGCAATGCTCACGCCCATCTCGTCCTTTAGGTCTGTAAGGACTCCTGCCGTTTGAAGCTGTCCTACCGAGTTGCCGTGGCAACGAGAAGAAGGAAAAGAAAAAAAAAACCCGTCAGATCTGAAGATTGCAGTTTACAATTACTGTTCTTCACTCCTCGGCCTCAGTTGCTCCAGTTTAGTTTGCAACCTCACTCGATCCGTCCGACTGCACCTTGGTGTTCTTCTTTATCCATGGATTCCTCCTGCAGGACACAAGGTTTACTCAAATTTTTCTCTGAATGTTAAAAGACCATGACATCTAAACCCGACCTTGGGGGAGCAGAAAAAAAAAAATACAAAACGAAACAACAAACCAACCAACAACAAACCAGATTGACTCCATTTTTTTCTATCTGTTGGCTTGTTGCTATTCAACTGTTCAGAAAATATTTTGTCTGTGGGTTAGTATTTGTATATGTATGAGTGTATGTATATATATATATTTATATAGAGAGAAGAGTTATACCACAGGTTTAGCTTTTATAAAACGTTCATCTGGGGCGGGGAGCAGAAGGACAGGGCCACAGATGAGTGGTGGCTGTCCCACCGTGGCTGAACCCTCTGTGTTTGCTGCTCAGAGCCAGCAGCACCAGCCCGAGGCCACCCCAGCCTGGCCCAGCTCGTACCTCAGGTTCAGCAAACGAGAAATCCAAGTCCCCAGGGCTTGCTCTGATCTGAGCTGCTCTCCTTGGGCCCCAGAGGATGCAGGAGGAGCAGCCAGATGTGTCCCAGCTGCTGCTCAGCCTGATTTGGGGGCTGAAGGGCTCAAACACTCGCTGGGGCAGGTGGCAAAATGCTAAAAAGGTTTTTTAGCAGCGCTGGTGTCACTCTCAGCCTGGGTGGCAGGAGCTCGGGTGGCCTGTTCCAGAAACACCTCACACCCACACAAATGCAGAATTTGGGGTATATATATACATACATACACACGTACACACCGTCCCCAGTCACCAGTACCAGAGCGTTCCTTTGTGTGTAAACTCACCACACTTGTTTGCAGACATGGGGAAAAAAAAAAAAAAAGGGTGTTTGTTCTCTATGAATATGGATCCTTTTTTTTTTTTATTCTGTGAGCATGTAAGGTCAAAAACAAAACAACAAAAAAAATCCTTCTAACTGTATGAAGATGATCATCTTGTTAATAAACTGTAAATGATCCATCAAAGCTCACACCAAATTTTTATAAAATTAACAAAAACTTATACTAGTGACAGACTGTGGCTTTTATTAGAGCTTGCCAGTAACTACGGTAAGGTAAGTGTCTTAGAATATTTTAATAAACTTGCTTATTTAAAGTTTAAACAAGAAAGCTTCCTTATGCAATAGAACTTTGCAGCTGCATTCTTTAGTTAGCATTTTTACAGTACTTATGGGTCATACTCCATGGCATCCTTCCTGCAGTGAGATTTTGAGCATATCTTCCACACCACGTCTATGTTTCAATAGTAAAGGTTTTTGGAAACATTAAAAATAAGTCCAGACATACATTTAGTTCCCCATAATGCTACACTAGATATTAAATGTGTGTTGGTGGTTACAATTTGCTGTACAATAGCTTTTCTCTGACTTCCTGTATTGTACCAAATATCAAACAGGTTTTTTTTTTCTTTCTTCCTTTCTTTTTTTCTTTTTTTAATCAAAAGAAGTAATAACAACAGCGACAGAGGAAAAATGGGTTTGTGCTGTGAACTTTCCTAACATTGTAGATTCCTTGATAAGACATGAGCTGCCTTCAGACCAGTTTTTATTTTCCAGCTTAACTCCTGCAGTCCTGACCCCGTAAAATCTGCCCCCAGGCCCTGCAGGAGCAGTGAAGTGGCACCTCAGGGTCAGTGGGAGCAGCTCAAGGACACCAGGAGTGGCTCTGGCAGCTTCAGGCACCCAGCAGGGCAGTGCCTGATCCCAAACATCAACATGGGAACTCTTCCCACCTCTCTCCCTGCCCATGCCTTGTCTTGACGACGTGCTGCTGCTTTGCCATCTACAATCATGTCTTTTTTTTGTTGTTTTTTTTTCTTTTTTTTTTTCTTTTTAATATGTATTATTTTCAAGCAAATTTTTCCAAAAGGAACCACTTACCCACTGTATGGCACCTCTGGAATTCCAACGTGTATGTTCAATAAATGCACCCAAAGATATTCTGCACCCTGTGCTTTGAGCTACAACACTTCTATCTTGAATAAAAGGAATTATATTTACCTTCCCCCACAGATGCTCTTTTCTACTTGCTTTTTTCCTCTCTCCACCCAGCCAAACCCACCTCTGGAAAGGCTCCCCCTTGACTTTGGTGTGATTTCCACCAAATGCCACAGAAATCTGCCCTTCCCTGCTTTCACCCAAGGCTCTCAGAGCATTTGGTGAATCATTCCAAGGGCATCCAAAATGAGGAACAAATCAAAAACTCTTCTGCCTGGATCTACATTAACAAGGGGAACACTTCCTACCACCCCAAGGACAAGCGCTTTCTACCTTTCCTCTTGGGTCCACCGCAGATGTTTGCTGTGCAGGAGGTCAGAGCCTGACCCCAGGTACATCCAAGCCTCCATTCCCATTTTCCCTTTATTTCTGCTCCCTCATCAAAGACTCCCAGCCTTTCCCAAGGGTCCCAGGCTCTGCAGGGAGCCCATCCTGCCCTACCCAACACGCCAGGAGAAGATGAAGCTGCCATGTAAATGTTTGTCCCTGTTTAACACAGATTTTGGCACGTTCAGAGCGTGACAGGAGCGAGGAACCACAGCAGAATCTGAGTTTTCCTACCTGAATAAAGGCTCAAAAAAAGGATGCCTATTTCCTGAAACAAAAGGAGCAACAGTTACTTATCCATTTCTCTACAATACAGTGAACAAGCAGAAAATTCACGGAAGTAGTTGTATTATTTTCTAGTAGTTGATTATGTTTAGCATTTGTTCAGCCAAATTTGCTGCTTTTATAGCACATCCCTTACTCCTACCCAGCTGTTTTAGTCCCACCAACATTTATTTTAGTCTGTGTTTGCAGATACATAAACATTGTCTAGAGTTGGGGAGGCAGTAAACTCATTGATTATCATTTTGTAACATGCACAAAACCTTTTTATTTGTAAAAGTCATTTCACTTGAGGAGGCTACAAAAACTGGGAGCACCAATCAGTGAGAGGGGTTTATTAGCAAGAGCAAGGTCTCATTTTTGCCGTGCTTGCTGACTGAGCCCTGCTCTGTGCTCCCCGTGTGTGCTTTCCCAATTTCCCTGCGTGCATTTATTAATGTCCATTTTGTTCAGGAGTTGTTTGGAAGAGTAAAACCAAGGGAAACGAGCTGAATTTCCTGCAGGGTGTGCAGGAAAATGAGGTGAGGGTGGAACACGGGTACCACACTCCCTGAGCCCCTCTTGTCATGTTTACACTGCTGGGAACCAAACAGCAACTCCATCACCAAAACTGAAATTGAGGTGAGATCATCACTTTGAGGTGGAATTCTTCATTTCACCTCCCCACATGCTGCTTTTTGCTGCAGTGTTTGGCACAGGAGTGCTGAGTGCTCACACGGAGCAGAACTGTGGGGTTGTGACATCCAGCCACCCACTCATGTCCCTCCCTGGCCATCTGAACGTGTCCTCCAAAGCTCCCAGAATAATTTGGTTTAACCTTTGTTTGAAATGGCTGGGGCCAAATAATTTGTCCTGTTCTCTTACATACAGTCATTTTTTGGATCACTGTAATACAAACCTCATTAATAAATTATGGACTTACAAGCAGCTTGTTGGGCCCCATCTTGAATGCCTTATCACTACAGAAAGACAAATATTATACTGGCAACTTTTGTCTTTCCTTTGCCAAGGCCTCCTGCCTGAAATGCCGAGAAAGCTGCCAACTTTCTTCTCAAATGTTACGGATTCACTTGTAGCAAATAATTTTGCATCACTTGGTCTAAAGGCTAAGTTGCTTTCGGAATAGGTTTAAAAATGCCTTATTTAATTTTAAAAAAATTAATTATATTAAAGTCACACTGCCTTGAGAACACCAAGTCTAAAGCAAAACTCTGCTCCTGCCTTGCCTTTATTGCATCTCTAGAAACTCTGTTGTCTGAGAGATCCAGTCCAATGCTAACAAGAAAAATAAAACAGCAATTATTTTCTTTCAGCTAATCTGTGCTCTATAATCTTTAGTAGTAACACATTATTAATTATCATTATAACTTTTCTCTTTAAAGCAGATAGAGCTGAGATTTTCCTGCACAGAGCACAGAACCCACTGCCTGCCCTGCTCTCTGCCCCACACCAGGACACAGGAGCTGCTGTGGGTCTGTCCCGGTGGGATGGGAGCCTCCCCCTCTCTCAGGGGAAGGTTTCTAGCTGCACAACTGCTATGTGTGTATATATGTAGATATATAGAAATATACACATATAAATATATATATAATATATATGCAGGTGGAAGGAGACTGATCCCACATGGGGATTTGGGATAAGCAGTTAAATTCCCTCAGTCAGGGGTGAATTCACGACAGCGTGGGCTGCATGAACTGAACCAATCTGATTTAAAGTAAATAAAAAAAGTTAAAAAGCCCACACACTGAAGCCCAGGCTTATCCCAACTCTCCTGCTGTATTTCTGCTCCCTTGAGCTGTCCCCTGTTACCACAATTGTATCATTTGAAGAGATGCATTGTTGTTTACTGACTCAGTTTTAGTTGTCTGTGGATCAGCAGGTGCAAAGGGAAGGGTTTAGAGGAAAATTCCTCATTCCTGAGCTTTCAGTGGGACAGTTTGGGAAAGTTTCATCCGGCCTTGAACACTGCACTCCTCCTCTGCATCAGCCAGTGGCTGCAGTCTGCAATTTGGGGTGAAATTAATGCGGCCAGAGCCAGGCTGGGTGTCTGGGGGTGCTGCCTGGGATTGGGGCTGAGGAATAAATCTGTGTCTGGGGCTCTGTGGTGGGAAATTCAGCACAAACGAGTTGTGTTGTTACTGCCATTCCAGCCAGAACCCTCCTGTAAAATCACATCTGTCCCCTACCATTCTCTGTCCTGTTCAGTTACCATCAAGATTATTTTTTTAATAATTTTTTTTCTTTTTTAATAGTCCAAGCAAGGAGGAAAACATTTTGTTTGATTCTCAAGATGCTTAATTCAGCTACTTTTCCAGTTAATCATTCCTTTGGGCCCTAGTTGCTGAATCGCTTGCTGTTTCTGAGGTGTAAATAAACGTTTTGATTTATGACGTGGTTGCAAAGAAACTTGTAATTTATTTGTGAAATGCTCAAATAAAGGATGTATGGGCTTTTACCTTCTGTCTGGGCGTAGACCTCGCTGCAGGAATTGAGGGCCATGAAATGACCTCCAGCCTGGCAAAGGAATGGAATAACCCGGGTTAAATATCAGAAACCTCCAGGGTGTTCTTAGTGGAGATAAACTGCAGCCTTCACCTCACCAGGATGGGGTTTGAGAACGAGAATTGGGAGCTTGGAGAGGCAAACAGAACCACAGAGAATGGTTTGGGTTGGGAGGGACCTTAAATATCATCTTTGGAGTGACCTAAAGATTGTTCCAACCTCTCTGCCATGAGCAGGGACACCTTGCACCAGACCAGGTTACTCAGGACTTGGACACTTCCAGGGCTGGTTTGACCACACAAGGAAGCAGCACCTGAATATTCAGGTTACAGCAAGAATTTGCCTCCTAAAGCCCCATTTCCATTACAGAGGCTGCTCCAGCCAAACCCAGAGCAGATGTCCCAGGCTGGACTGTGGCATTTTGTTGCATTTCCTTTCCCTCCCAGCAGCATCAGCTCAGCTTCAAGAGAGCAGCCAGACAGAGAGCTGCACAAACAACACAGAAATGGCTGCACAAAGGCCTGAACAAATACCAGGGAATTCTTGTTCAAGCATAAAGCTGAAGCCTATTGGCTTTCTGAAACTCCTGTGGGTTGTTTTTCAGATCTTCTAGGAAGTTATCCAAAGTGGCAGAGCCACATCAAGGCAGAGTATCTCTGAAAATAGCCTTTTAATACCTGTGAGAATAGAGGAAGCTGGGGAGGGAGGGCAGCAGTTGAAGGAAACATTTGAGTACAAGCCCCAGCAGCTTTCTGTCCCCGAGACCCACCCCAGCTCCTGCCTATTGCTGATGCTTCACCAGGCTTTGAACCTGAAGGGGTTTTTTCATGTGGTCCATAATACGTGAAGGATGAAAGAGCCTACGTGAAGCTCGTGGTGTAATTGAGCAAAAGGTCATTGAGCAAACGTGTGTCCCCTCCTTTGGTCTCAGCTGAGATCCTCGTCCTAAACTAAAGCTGTGCCTTGTGCCTCGAGAGAGGGTTTGAAACAGCACAAAGTGAAATCTCCAGCAATGAGGCATCATCAGAGAGAGAAAATGCTGCATGGTTTTCAGCTGGGGGAGGTTTTGTGCTGCCCTTTCCACCTCCCCGTGTCTCATCTCACCCCACCCGTTCTGGGCTGCTGCTCGCTGCCACCTTTGCACAGTTCAGCCCTGTTGGGTTTTTCTCCAGCATCAGTAAATCAGAACAGTCCCTCTGCCTCCAGCACAACCTTCCCACCTGCACAAACAAAGCCAGGGTCACTGCTCCTGCTGCAGAGCTTTCGGGGGGCTCGACCTCCACGCCTCTGGCCGGACTCTGCTCATCCTCCTGCCAGGGCCTGCTGACCTTTGGCTGCTCCCGGGGCTCCTGCAGTCGGTGACTCCAGCCCAGCCCAGCCCAGCCGTCTGTGGCAGCAAATCCCACTGCTCTCACTCCTTTCCCAGCTCCCTGTTCCATGCCCAGCTGTGGGATATCCTCACCACTTCTGTGCCTGGGTGCACTTCCTACGACAGGCTGTCCACAGCAAGAAAAAGTGTTCACACTCCCTGATTTCTGCCAGGCATGCTGAAAACTCAAGCAAAGCATGGCTGGACAGTTGTAATTAAGTGTGTCATATAATTAAAAGCAGTGATTATAAGCTGCCTTGGGGTTGCAGTGAGCAGAGTTGGCTCAGCTGGCACCAAGGGAAATAGCCTTTGGTGGGATTTATGTACCTGGCTCCCACTGGAATCACTAAAACCCTAAAAGCCTAAGGGCTGAGCAACCCCTCCCCCAGCTGATAAAATAAATATATAATTATAAAGTATTTCCTTTTTAAGTTTTAAGTCATCACGAGCTCACACACACACACTAAATCTCTTTTCCTGCATCTCCAAGGTAACTTAATTGGCATCATGTTCATACTGAGCAGAACCAGCAAAACCTCCACAGAACAGGAGCCCCAATTAACAGATTCCCAGCCTTTCACATCCTTGATTGCTGAAAAGAAAAAGAACAACATGGGGGATGTGTAATTCATGTGGGGATCACAGAGAATGCGACAGAGTCCGTAGATAAAGCACGATAGAAACCATAGATCGCAGTAATTAGAAAAACTCTGTTACAAGACAGTGTCTAAGGGAAAGATTTGGGATTTTTGTGCCATTAAGCTCAGGTGTACAAGCTGTGACATTAAATACACGGTGTTAGATCTACCCCAGTGCTGGAGAGCCCAGGCACAGCCGCTGGCAGGTTCTGCCCCTGCTGCCAACACCAGAAACTCCATTAATCCATGTGGAAATGGCTCTTGGATCCTGCATGGAGAAGCCAAAGTACAAATGGCTCTGGAGAGGAGCCCTCTGAGCTGGACAAGCCCTGAGTGCCAGGCAGCATTGCTACAGGCTCACGGCACACAGGAAGTGAAAAACAGCTGTTTGTGGAAGGTTTTTCTCCCTTTGGTTGGACTTTCCCCCCTCTTTGTCACCTCTGCTCCTCTGCACTGCTGTCCTGCCATCTCTCCTGCACTGGGTCTCTGCTCGGCACCTCACGGAAGAGCCATCGAGGCCCTGTCTTTATCAGTTCTGTAATAAATCTACCTTCAATTGCAGTTGTCTGTCATCACTCACACACCTGGGGAGCTCAGCCCTTCCTCACGCTCCAAATTCCCTTTCCTTGGCTCTTTGTTCTTTAGCAAAGCAGCTCCCAGTACCTGGAGCAAATTAAATGAGTGCTGTGCTCACATCTCTGCTGGGCTTGAGTGGATGCAACCCAAGGCTTCTTTTCTTCAGCTCTTTTTTCAGTTTTAGGCAAGGTCCTCTCGTCACTGCAGCTTTTCTTCCTGCTGAACCCAAAAAAGTGAGGGAGCCGTTATGGGCACCATCATTTAGTGGAGGTAGAGCTCATTTAAAAGAAAGCTAAATAATTAGTTCTACTAGATTTATTGTTCAAACCAAAGTAATAAAATAGGTGTGCATATAAATATAAGCTGTTAAGGTGATGAGCTTCATTATTACACACACACACACACAATAATAGGCTATTTTTTAATTGCTTATTAAACAGTGAATACTCATTAAGAGCTCAGTTCTTTGGGAAAAAAAAATACCATGCAATTAAAGCACAGTACAGACTAATTAATATGGGATTTGGGGCAATTCTAATGCCTTTGTAGAGGTGGAAGTGGGGACAGTTGGCAGCATGGATTTGTACCAGTCCTCTTGATTGGCCTGGCAGATGGATTTCCTTCTACTTCAGGGTTTTGAGGAGGTTCTATTATTTTGTTTCTGTTTCAAAGGAAATGGAGGGGTGTGAAATGGGATTTTTTTTTGTGGGTCTTCACACAGTCTGGATAAAAGATAATAAATTCATCTACTTACCCCACATCACAGTCACCTCTCACTTGGATTCTGTTCAGTCCTGCTCCTGGCACTCTGCTGCTTTCCTTTAAACAAATAAATTTGAGATGCCCTGAGATTTAACAACAGAATTCTCAGCCTTCTCAGCTCCCCAGCCATGGAGCACTTTTCTCTTCAGGAGATCCCTGTGATTCTGTTCTTCCCAAAGGTTGCTGTGCCATGAACCCTGGTTATGAGCTGCCTGATTTCCTGTGAGTCGGGAAAACATTCACCGGGTACAAACCAGACTTTGGGGGAAAGATTTTGCTGCTTTTATCACAATTGAATTGAAAGAAGAAAATTTCTAAGGAAATACCACTGAAGGAGCCTGCTGACCCTTTTTTGGGTTTTGTTTGCATTTTTAACTCCCCAACCCAACAGTTTTCCTGTCAGAAAGCAGAATGTCACAGCAGTCAAGGCAGTGCAAATTTCCACCCCCCCCCCCCCCCGGGGGGGGGGGGGGGGGGGGAAAAAGCAGAGATTTACCAAGAACAGTTGTTCACACCCAAACCCAGATGGGTTTCGGACCAAAATCCAAACTAAAATTTGGTGCTGGTTCCCCTTCCCTGGAAGCTTGAGCCTTGTGCAGTTTGGTGGGAACTTGACAAGGCAGCCAGCTCCGAGCTCTGCCCTGTGGAGGTCAGTCTTTCATTACAGAACACAACTTCAATATTTACTGCTCCCTTCAGGCTCAAGCCCAGCTCCAAGAGGCTCTCAGCACCTGGAGCTTGACTGCCCAGGCTTTGGGAATCCATTTGGGTGGTGTTTTACCCCTGAGCACATTCGCACCGAAGCACCAGCCTGGGCAATCAGCTCAGCTTTGGTGCCAGAATTTCCCTCCCAGTTTGCAGAGCTGTGAGTGGCCCTGCAGGATGCCCCACTCTGATCTGATGTGAGACACTGGGATTTTTAGCTGTGCTGGGGAGCCAAACCCATTCCCAGGCACTCATTCAAGAGAGGCATCCTCCTAATGCAGAGGCTTCCTCCAGTCCCTCCCTTGTTTTTCACTCTCCCATTTCAATGTGAATAAATAAATAAAATCCCTGTTGTTTTTGGGCTGTAGGAGATGAAATAATTCCCTTTTTTTTTCCATGTCCACACCACGCAGAGCTGAGGGAGCCTGGCAAGAGCTGACTCCTGGCTCGGGCTCCTGCTGTTTTCCTTATTAACATTTGTCTTGGCTGTCCCTGCTGGAGTCCCCTGGACATCCCTGAACTCTGGGAAGTCCTGGGAATATTGAAAGGTCTGAGTGCAAAGGGAACTGCACCCTGGGCAGCTGTGAGCAGGGAATTTCCAAAAACCTTGGGGCCACAGCAAACAACAGGCGCCTGTTCCATAGGGAAAGTGCTCTTGAATCGACACCCAATCATTGCCACAGATTTTGGCAGAATTTCTGCACCTTATCTAGGACCTACCTCAAGCCCTGAAAGGCCTTTTATTAATTTCAAAGCAGTCCAGAGAAAGCAAGACAAAAAAGGCAACATGAGGAATTGTGTAGACAAATATCTTAGCATTTTAAGGGAATTCTAGAAGAACTTCTCTTATATGTTGCAATCCTGATTTAGTTAGATGTGGATTGAGATGTGGATTGTAGAAGCCAGGTGCTTAATCTTAATAATTACCTCTAAGGTGTCATAATCATCTAATAAACACTTCCTAAAAACAAAACAAAACAAAAAGAAACAAAAAAAACCCATGAACACAAAACCAAAACAAAGAACAAAAAAACCCCCAACCTCTCAATGAAAAATAAACTTAGCTGGAAAACAAAAAAAGTAAATAGTGCTCCAGAAACCTTCCTTGTAACCATGGAATACCTTAAACGTTTAAAAATTGAAGTCAACATTTTTAGACTGGGAAGCTACAACTTAATGTCTAAAATAATTTCAGAAGTATTACACACTTTCAACCATGACCTGCATTGCAAATAAATTTGTATTTTCGACAGCCTACTATAAAATTAAAAGGCATTTCTATTCATCCTGTGGCCCAGGAATGAGTGCAGCCCTAAAAACCAAAATAAGCCAGCTTTACTCATATATACAACACAGGGGCTGTGAAGGGAGGTGATTTCACACTCAGCTGACTTTTGCAGAGTTCATTTATACTTTTTATAATTATATAATTTATAATGCAGCCTCAGAATAATGGTTAATGATTAACGTCCTCTTAACCATGGGCTTCTCCCTGAACATTGGACTCCTTGGAGGGCAGGATGGGGTATTTGGATTTTCCTTTCATGCCAGACAAATTGAACTTCCCAGCTGAACCCAGAAGGCTCCAGGTGACTCCTTCCAGTCACAAAGAGCTGTGCTTAACCTTAAACCTGTTCTTCACATCCTTCACGACTGGGACACAGAATTATTGCAGTAACGGGGAGGGGACAGAGAAAATTCACCGTGGCTGGGAGAAGGATATTGAATCTCTGGTGGCTGGATTATTGTCCTGTGTGCCACACTGGATAATCTGGGTCTGAAAACACCCTCTGCCTGTAGGGACTGCAGAGCTGTGCACCCACATGCTGTATAAATGAATATATCCCAAATATTCCAGTTTCAAATTGAGCTTCTAAGAAACAAGCAGAAAAGCCAGATAATGGAGCCAGGTAATTTGCCTCAAGCAGGCAGGTTAAACCACAAATTTGTATTATTCTTTATCATGTCCCAAAATGTTATTGAAAATAACACCTGAGCTATTACTCAGGATGTTTTCTTTCTATTCCAGCTGAAAAAAAAATACCTTTGTATTAACAATGCAAAAAATGCTGGAACTGTATTAAATAAAATTTTTATGCCATCACAGCTGGGAAGAGATTTTAGCAGAGAGCTGTTCTGGCTATGAAGATTGGGAAAACCTGGAAAAGTTCTCTGCTGCTGTGGCCGTGGCCGTGGCAGTTGCATTTCCAGACACCCAGGGATGGTTTAAGGACACAATTTTCACCTTGGGAGAGTTGTCAGGGGCTGTGTTTGGAGTGCAGTCAGCCTGACACCAGCGTGCCACTGGGAATCTACAGGTTAAATATACATGGAGTTGTGTCCATGAAGGAATTTTATTCTGATAGGCACAGGAGAGGTCTAGAAACACAAGGCTGAACATTTTTCCTGACACTCTACCCTTAATTTTTTTTCCTTTAATCTCCTTGGACTTCCCCTGTCCCCCTAGCAGTGATACTGCAATAATCCTTTCCTTTTCCTTGTCAGCCCTTCAGATCCATGCTCCCCCTCCACATCTGCAGCCAGGCAAGTCCCACTGACACCAGCCCGGGTTTTAAGGGGAAAAATGTGTTCACTTAACTGCTAATTACCATTAGCTGCCATTGTTTGCCGTGTTAAATAACTCGGATTATCTTCCCTGCGCTCATTCTCTCACCTCCATTACTCATCCTCTGTTAACTCCTCTCTCCACCTCATTTCTGGGCTTTATCTTTGATGGGCCAAGTGATTATTTTTCAGCCAACGACCCAAATTACGCATAAAGCGTCCCCACAATGACTCACGCTCGCCGCTGTTTCCAACAGCTTAATCTGTCACTTCCAAATGGTGTTTTCTAATGGAGCATCTCATTTCCTGCTCTCCTCCCCCTCCTCTGCAGCCACAGCAGTCGAACAGTGAAGGAGATGGATTGATTAAATTGATGGGTTCCAACTGGAAAAACATTTAATGGTGGTTAAATATCATACACTTGTACACGGCACCTGGAAAACGAGCGTGACGAACGCAGCAGCCCTTTGAAAATGCCTTTCTGGGCACTACTGGGCACGGCTGACATAAATTTTGTCATGCCAGCTCTAATTAAGCCTGTCTAATTACTTCTCTCACAAGGGTTGCAGGTGAGCATGTAAATTCCTGAGGCTGTTGTCTGCTGTATGGATGTCCTGCAGGATGTGGGGAGGAGAGATCTGCAGGGAAAGTTAACATTTTTTATTTGCCCATGGGACATAACTGGGGGAGCAGACAAGGTTTGGGACATACAGGATCCCTGCTAATCATCAGCGAGGAATGATTTCACCACAGATCCATAAGAATGTCCTTTTATTTCCTCTGTGCTGGTCAGATAAAATTGGCAGAAAACTTTTCTGCTTCGTATTTTTTCCTATTTTTTGGTTTGAAACCATTGCTACACTTAAAACACATCTTGTGGGGGAAAGCAGCCTTTTAGATGAACAGGCTTCTCTTTGCAGCAAACTAGAAAGGAATGGAAGGTAATTAAATGGCTCCTGCTCACGCATCATCTGTCCCTGGGAAATCTGTAATTCTTGTCTGCAGAATGTGACAGCTCCAGCAAGAAATGTCACCCCAAAATGGCCATGAATTGATGGGGAGGGAAATGGGAAAGGCAAAAGGAAAATGGGAAGGGAAAAGGAAAAGTAAAACAAAAAGGAAAAGAAAGGGAAATGGGAAATGGGAAAAGGAAAAGGGGAAAAGGAATAAAACAGTATATTTTCTCCCTTGGAAGGGCCCTCTCTCACACCACTGGGTATCTTACACTGTTTGATTTACAGGTAGGCTACGAGGTCACCTGAAATTCAGCTCTTACTCAGCCTTGCCAAGAATGAGGTTTTAAAAAAACCAAACCAAAACAAACCCCAAACTAAACAATCAGAAAACCACCCCGCAAACCAAGAACTGCCAGTGCTGGAGGTGCCAGAGGTGGCAGAGGTGGGGAAGCAGCTGCAGGTCCATAACTGCCATGAAATCATAGCATCGATTTCCATGAATTTACACAGGATCACAGAGATTTATTCCCCATGAAATTCACTCTTGAGTGCAGGTGGTGTCGAGTTTGAGGAATGAATTACAAGAAACAGCTCCTTATCTTTTCCCTCCTGCTGCCACCACAGCTCCTGCACATCTCCCCAAGAACTTTGATTTCCGTGTATTTGACCAGTTGAAGAGGAAAACCAGGGTTGAAAGAACTTAAAGTACTTAAAGGGAGAAATATGGGGGGGAGGAAGCAGGGCCCCAAATTAATTCCGTTTTGCAAATTCATGTGCTAATTTAATTGGGGAAAAAAACCCCATAAACTGATTCTCCTGAGTTCAGTTAGGAGCAAGTTTGGGCTGCAGGTAAAACTTAACTCCCACATGGCTTTAAACAGTTATTGCTTGAAGGGCTGGTGCCAAAATCAATCTTAGTTCCTATTTCATATCAAAAATAAAGAAAAAAACACCATCAGCTCCCCAAAACACCCAACAGCAACCTCCCCCCCAAAACCCCCACACAAAGGACTAATTAATGTCTGTGAAGTGGTGCTCATTTAAGAGCAGAAGGCTTTTATCGTACACATTTACTCTAATTTAGTCTGTGTCATTACTTGAATATTGCCATTGTCGCTGTTTTACTGTGGCCTTGGCTTTTCTAATTTAAATACCTTTGCTGGAATTTAATTCGTCAGGGAAAAGCAGAATATTTGCAACATTCTGATCAAACCAACAGCAAAGCCAAAGCTTTCCAAGTTCCAATCATAATCAGCGTTTTTGTGGCTTTGTTTTAAGTGCAGAAACATAACGAAATAATTCCATACCATAAAGCTTGATGAAAGTGGCAATTAAAAAGGAATCGATCTGATACATCCCGCTCTCCACATTACCATGCTCTGGAAAAATGTAAATCACCATCTCCAGCACTCTTCCTTTCCCTTCCCGTCCCGATGAGGCAAATATTGCAAACAATAATCATTTTTCACTAAAGTGGAGCTCAGTGGATATTCCATTTCCCACGTCAGTGTTTGCTGGCAGCAGATTCCACCTCACTCCATCGTGCTGCCTTTCACTCAAACCCTGCGTTTGTTGGAGCAGATGGAAAGTTAGTTTAAATTAATTGAAAGCATGCTGTGCACAGCTTGTGGCACCAGGAACACACAAAGAAGGATGGAAGATGCATCAATTTCCTTTCTAAGATACCTCTAACTGGGAGAAGAGACCTCTTAAGAGATCCCCAAGGTATTATCCTGTCTTTTTTTTCTCTTTTTATTTTTGGTTTTTATTTTAAAGAAAGCTATATTGCTTTGGTTTTACAAGAGGAGGAGGAAGCACAATTGGCCACGTGGGAAATAAATCTTCCTGGGGTGGTTCATGAAACAATGACACAGAGAAACCTGGTTGTCTGCAGTTCTTGAAAATACTGACAAGTCTGGAGGTGAATTACCTCTTCATCTATTTCAGTTAACTCTGCCTTCTTATATTTTGGTCCTCAGCTCTTCTCCCATCACTGGAAAAATCCAGTGGCCCTCCCAGTGCCCAGATCCACCAGCAGAGATGCCATCAGTGCCAACATCTCCTCCTCAGAGATCAGCACGTGGCCATTCCTCAGCCCCCTCATAGCTGCAGAACCACCACAGGATTAATAATTTCATTTTCACAGCTTTCTGACCGAGCAGTAACTGAAAGGTTTATCCCTTCATCAATTTAGTCCCTTTTCTTTTAACAAAATACCCAAGAGGGATGAAATGAGAGTGTGAGGGAGGTGTGCCTGAGGTGGGTGGCATCTGTTTGCTCTGTGTGCTCTGCTCAAAGCCTTCAGGAGAGGAGAGGAGGCAGAAAAAGGTTTGGAATGACATCCCAGTGGCCCAGGCCAAGGTGAGAGCCTCTGGCCTGAGCAGGAGCTGGGACACCCTGCAAAGCAGCCAAAATCAATAAGGAGAAGCTCTGGGGTGGGGAAAGCCGGCAGGAAACACAGAGTGTGCAGCCCAAACCTCGGGGGTTCGAGGGGAGCAGATGCAGCTGAGCATCAGAAGTGATGGAACCAAAACATCAGGATAGAAATTGGGACTCGCTGCAAAGGAGGGATGCGCTGGAATTCCTTGGGCTGAGCAAGGCCCCGAGGGCCCTGCATGGAAACTGTGAGAGATCTGTCATTTTAATCCATCCTGCTGAGTCTCCTCGGCCTCAAATGCTGCTCTGCTCCAGTTTGCAGTCAGATTAAAGCTGACTTTTGAGGTTCAGCTCCCTCCCATTCACCTCGGAGCCTCTGCCTGCCACAGCTCCTCTCTCTGCTGTCTCAACACGAGGCACACTTTGCTTTTCTCCTCTGAAAAGGTCACAAGGTAAGAAGAAGGTGGGAAAATATGGGTTTTTTTTTTTTACTTTTCCTCTTTTAGTCTTTCAGTCTTGAAGTCTCCAAGGCTGCTGGGGAACAAAACTAAAACAACACCTTCTGGGTTTAGGAAAGTAACAATTCCTCTGTAAAAACTCAAAGAAAAAAAAGCACAACCCACATTTTTTTCCCGAATTAGCAAGGTTATTTTATACTGAGGCATTTACACCCTCCCTAGGTAAATACTGAGGCTGTGCCTGTTTCTCCTGGTCACTGACACATTTCATCACCTCTGCCCCTGTAAAATCAAACACAACTCCAGCAGTTGCACACAAAGAAGATAAAATAACACAAACCTTTCCCAGTCCTACCTCATCTTCCATCCTTCCACACACTCCTTGCAGCTGAGCCTCCCTTTTTCCAAGGCCTGATGGCATCACTTATGTTTGTCTTAGATATCTCCCCAAAATTCAATTACACCCTTGTATGACTTCACAGAACTTTTGCAGCCTGTATTTTTTCTTCTTCCACAACTACCTTGACACCTCTTTGCTTTCCCCAAGTATTATATTTAAATTCTTTCCTTATTGTTTTTATGCACTTCCAGCTTCATCCTTTAAACTCCGGTGCCCACAGAATTTTCACTTTATTTTCACATTTTTCACATCTTTTATGGGCACCTAAGCCAGCATTTTCTTCTGTTCTCCAACCTGTATCACAAGTATTTCCTTTTCCTATTTAATTCACAGCAAATTCATGCTCCTTCCTCCTTGACTCACAAACAAGATGCAGCAGCAGAATAAAAGGGAAAATTTGGCTCAGAGCTCACAACTTCTCTGGAGCACATGACAGGTGTGTTAACTCACATTAAGAAAGCTCTCTGGAAATTCAGAGGATTGTACAGGTGATCGCTGTTTGATTAATTATTTACAACACCAACAGGACAGAAATGAAAATTGGGGACTGGCAAGCTCCAAGCAGCTGTGGGGCTGTCAAAAATGGTAATTTTTGACCCTTTTTCCTGTGCTCAGGCACTGTTTAACCCCATGCTGAGCTGCCTTTCTAGAACACAACCCCTACAACTCTCAGGAATAATTAGATAGTCAGGAAGGAACAAGGAATGCGTGAGAATTAACTTCCCACCTCCTAGAGTCACTTGAAGATTAATTGACCTAAAAACTAATTAGCTGGCAGACCAGAAGCGCAGAACCCCCAGTGAAATGAAGGTGGGGGAAAAAATGAAAAGAAACCTCAGGGCATAACCAGAATTTTCCATCTCTGAGTCTAGACACAAGAAATCTCAGTTCTTCTGGGGAAAGCCACCAGATGAAACCCCCAAAGTTTATTTTTACTGAGGAGCAAATGGAATAATGATGCAGCGGGAGTGAGATCCCTCAGCCCTTTCCCTGCCACCTGCCAGGAAAGCAAAGGTCACCACAAGGAACCTCTTTCTGAAGATAAAAGAGTGGTTTGCTTTCAGGATTGCAGGGTTGGGACAGCTCTGGACGTGTGGGGTTTGCTTTCACTGAGTTTAGCTTTTAATGCCAAACTTTGGGCTTTCAAATCGGGGCCCTGGGCTAAACAGAAACTCCCAAAGGGTTCCCTCATTGCCCTGCCAGGCTGGCCCCAAAGTTCCTCACAGCTCCTCCCTGACAGCCCTGGGGACAGCCCTGGGGACAGCCCACACCCATGGAGAGGAAACTGTAAGAACTTAAGCTAAAAATAACCTAAGAATATATCAAAGATTTAAATCAAGAGATCCACTTCTTGCTACTCTGTGATACTTTAGGTCTTTTGTTTTTCTTTCTTTCTCACCCCTCCCTTTTATTTTCCACCTTTCCTCTCAATTTCTTTGTTCTCTTTAATTATAACCCTGCTAAGCCTGGGCATCTCTCCCTCTTCTGCCCCAGCCATTCCCTGAATACTAACTAGGAAAAGAGAGCAGGGACATGGACATGGATAATTTTGCCCCACCCATGCTTCTTTTCATGGCATCTCTGATAGGAAAACAACCTCTTTTCCATCATTAAACACTCATGCACATTCATAGCCATGTTTTCCAAAAGGTAACAGCTTTGGGCTGTGTTTGCTTTCTAGAAAACTTGGAGACAAAATTCTCTGTTCCATCTCTCTGCCTTTGAAACTGGAGATGCCCAAAAAAAACCAAAACCCCACCTGTTTCAAAGCACTGCTTGGTGTCTCAGCACCAACACCAGCAGCAAACGTCTCCCCTTTTCCTCAGAACTTGCCACTGCTTTGCTCATGTAGTGTTCCAAACCCAGGAACTGAGATCTTCATTTTACCCATGTCCAGCCATGAGGCAGGCACTGATTTTGCTCCTCCCCACGCAATCAGATGCCACTGTTAATTACATTTGAAAGCCCAGCCATGTTTCTTTGAACGCTCCTGCAGAAGCAGCGTTTCCTGCATGTTAATTCCAGTTTCTTTACGGGGTGGTTGTTGTGCATGACTGATTAATGGGCCCCGAGCTATACTCAACCTGCTACCCACAGTAAATTGTTCTTTCTGTTGCTGCTGTCATTTCCTTTAAAACATCATGCTGTTTTATAATTAAAGAGTCCCTTGAAGGTCTTGTTTCAATAAACAATCATTCCTTCCACCGTGTGAACTTCTCATGCTAATAAACAATTAAACACCACGAGTTTGTTTTTTTCTCTTGTCTCAAGGATCAACCTTTCATAGAGAACCCATTGAGGCAAAACCCGAGATGTGATGTTCAGAAAAGGAGATTTCAGCATGTGCTGCGTAGCCCAGGACTAGATCTGCTCTTAATCTGCACGTGGTGTGGGTTATGGAAGATTAATTGCTGGCAGGAGTGTTTGATACGTCACCCAGAAGTTGGCTGAAGAGTTACTTATCTCCAGCAGCTTTATCCTTAATTACCTTGCTGGCTGATAATTCCAAATTTGGGATTCGAAGCACAGCGAAAATCTCCTGTATTAATTAGAGATTGGAACTTTGTTATACAATGTGTTTGCTATGATAAACGGCTCTTCCTTCAGCACCCGATATTTTGTGGGAAACTTTAAAAGTTTTGCAGTGTTATCAGGAACTTCTCCCAGATTTTTAAAATTTCAGGGCACAGTACAGGGGCACTGGGGTATGAGTGTACATGTATTTTTTCAGTCACTCATAACATTTGACTGTAAGTTCATTGTACTGGGGGGAAAAAAAGGGTAATTAATGTGTGTTTTAAAATTTTTAATGCAATTTAATAAAAGTGTCCCTTTAAAGTGATAAAAGATAACCAAAAATTTGCACAAAATTATGAAATCAGATCAATTTGGAGCCTTACCACATCACCTATGAAACAAGTTTTTAATCACTGTTTTAATGAGTTACACTTTGGCAGCACCTTTAAATTTCTAAATATTTGATCACAACAGCTCTTTTGTGTGTGTTTGTGTCTTATTTTTCTTTCGAGGCGCTAGTCCCAGTACAATTTTAGATTGATTCCTCAGCTGATAGAGGATGCCATCATTTTCCTGAAACACTGGAGCTACAGCAATCTGTGCTAGGTATGAATTTGCCCCAAAGACATCCGTTTTTCACATTTAAGAGCTTTCTCCAAGACAAAACAGATTAGACACTGCAATCCCCACATCAGTATTTTTTCCAATTACCCTGGATACTCGCCTGCCTTCACCTCTCAGTGCCACCCAGCCCAGTTTGCTGTTGGTGGGGACACTCTGGAATTCCCTGTTACAGAATTCTGCTCTTGCTCCATTTTCGCTCCCTTCTCTCACATTAAGTAATCTACAGATCCAGGGCCTGCTCCACTGCAAAAACACACGGGACAAATTGCTGAGTTCCAGGGGCCTTTGCTATCCAGAGGAGCAAAGAAATGAAGAAACAACAGTGCTCAAACTGATGCGTTTTTCCTGGTTTTATGAAAATGAAGCCAGACACAGTTAAGAGGGTTTTGGGGTCTTTACCTCAGTATTTTAATCAGGATCCTGTTGGATGCATCCCCTTCACCCAGGTGCCAGCGTGGCAAATGCACCCCCGTCAGTCACACACACCAGTTCTAGACTTTCCACAGCCCAGATCCAACAAGGGAGCCCAATGCTGGGGCTGGGCTGGGCTCAGCTCGAGTTTCCAGAATCTGTCCTGCTCAGAGCCCTTGGCTTCCTGAGCCAGTGGGAATGTTTGGTGTCCCTGGCTCTGCAGCTCTGGGCTGTTCAGGCTCAGGACTGCAAAACACTTACAAAACACTGAGCAAAGGGTATGCATGCTAATACTTGTGGATACAGAGAACTGTGTACAAGGTATATAAAGAAAAGACAAAAATCATTCCAGTATCAAAAGCACCCAACACTGAAAACATACTGCAGGACCGCACCTGAACTCTCCATCACCTCACAATGATTTCCTTCTCTGTCTCTTCCAGGGGCTGCTGGCTTTCCACATGTCCAGCAGCTCTCAGTTTGGTCAGGCAGGGCTGTGCTGGTTTTAAACTGATGACTCCGTGTCAGGGTTGCCTTGTAGGAATCCCTGCGGAGCATCCTCTTTCCTCCCATTGGGATTGACGCGCTCAGAGAGCCCTGCCACCCCTGGCTCACACCCCAAAAAAAGTAAAAGTGTTCTCACAAGCAGCCTGAGGGCTTTTTGCAATGTTTTTGTGGTCAAAATTCCAGGTGTGATGAGAATTCACCTGCCCAAACCCCAGATAAAGTTTGAGTGACACAGGTAGCCCTGGAACAGGACACCCCACCTCTTGTCACAGACAAATCCTGCCCCACATTTTGGTTGCTTTATCCTCCCCTCATTTCAACCTTTTTGCACAGATATGGCAATTAATTTGCATAATTTCCTTATGAAGTGCACTAATTTGCCCACTCATTTTTGGCATTTTATATTGCAGATTCCTTTTTGTAGAGCAACTCCCTGATCGATGGCCAGCACCTGAACGCACATGAAATACTTTGACAATCCCATCTCTGATCAGCTGGTATGTATTTCAGCAGCTGCTGAACACAGGCAATAGGATAATGGAATTTTGTTTTTTCCCTCCCAGGAGTTACATAACAATATTCTTGCCTTCAGTGGCACCAGTTCTCTCTGCATTTCTGTGCAACAACAAAGTTTCTTCTTTTTTTAAGTTTTTTTGATCCAGATCACATTAGAATTTTTACCCATTTTCTGTCTCCACCCAGGGAACACCCCAGAGGTACATGAAAATCTTTGGCACTACGCCATTATTCAGTGCCAGCCCTCATTCCTTTGGTGATTTCTGTCTCTATGACCATAAACTTTTCACCCATATCTGTGCCTGCGGTGTGAGATTCTGTCATTAATCCTTTACTTTCCCTTTCTGACCCTCAGGATGGTTCCTTGCCTTGTTCTTGGCCAGAATGTCCAAGCAGGGCAGCCAGGACAGCAAGGAAGGTCCTGGAGCCAGCAGAAAGGACAGGTGCAGAAGGACACAGAGGTGGAGACAGCTCAGGGAATTGGAAAGGAAAGCCCTTTCCGGAAAGGAGAAGGAACCCAAAGCAAACCTGGCAGAGTTCCACCCCTGCATGGCTGAGCAGAGCACAGAATGGATCAGACAATCTTTGATCCAGCCCTTTGTCTGGCCTTTCCACCTCTGTTTTTCACTCTACAGCCCTGCTCAGCCTCAGTCACAGCTCCAGCACAAACCCCACGGGGTGCTGCTGTCTGAGGCTCCCTTTCTGTGCTGTGTGACCTCCACCCAGCTCTGCCTGGTGCCTTCCCCCAGAAAACTCATCCCTAAACACACAGGGACATCTTTCCTCCCCCTGCTCACCTAGGATTAGCCTCCTTTCCCAAAAACCCAGGCTAACCACTCCTGATCTCTCCTGGGGTTCGGCCCTGCCACCACAAAAGGGCACGTCCTGAGCACGATAAAAAAATGTCTCTGCAGATAAAGCAGGAAAATCCTGCAAGGCCAAGAGCAGAACAGCCAGCTCAGGTCTCCAAAGATGAGAGCTCTTGTTAGAAGATGTCTGAGGCTCATTTCAAAAGGAAATCTGTGAGGATGGTCCCTTTCACTGCTTCCAGGGAAGTCAGAGGTGATGCCATGAAGGAGAAAAGCAGAAACACTTGACATAATTAAATTAACCCATTTGCTTTCAAACAAAAATCAATAGGAGTTCACAGATGAGGGAATAAGTTGATGATCTTTTAACATTACTCTCCTCTTCCAAAATCCCTCTGAAAATGGATTTTTGTTTGAATGGGGATTTTTGAAGGTGTATTCCCTGTAAGCCATAGTGAAAATATCCCCTTCTACTGCTAAACACAGTGCACTGTAAGGAAAAAAGGAGTGAGGAAAAGGTTTTAGAATTCTAAACAACTACTGAAGAACAAAAAACCTGCTAGATTTGAGAAGAGTGAGTCCATCTACTGCACATCCATGAAACATCAACTATTTGCTTCACCTTGTCCAGAAAACGAGTCACCAAACTGAGAACTAAAAACCAAAACAAATCCATCCCAATGAGCATCCTGGTGTTCCCAGTGTAAGAACAAAGCAGAACATCAGAGGTGGATTCACTAGAACTGTTTGGATCACAAACGCAGCAGTTACAGAACCATTTTCCTTTGAATCATAGAAAGCCAAATGAGTTATCACAGGCAGAAATATCACATCAGAGAGGAGCCCTTCAGCCCCAGGTTTGGTCTCTGGGCTGATGCTGGGTGTGTTGGCAGAAATATTCCAACCAGAATATCAGAGGAGATTTGTAATAACTCCCTGCCAGGGAAGGGCTGGACCAGCTGTCCAGTGCTGAGCTCTCCCAAATTTTCCTTTCAGAGACCAAATGACAGTTCAGGACCTCTAGGATCTCGTGTGCCACGAGCTACAGCCAGGATTTCAAGTAAAAGCTGTTTCTACCAAGACTGGGGGCTCAGAACTATCCCATCAGTTTTGCTGAGTGAGGATGTATGTATACATATTTATTTATTTATAAAATGCACAGATACACTGGCATACGCACTGTGCTTTGATGGTCTGGCAGAGGGAAATCCCACTGGCAGCACTTTTTAGCAACCTAATGCTGTAAAACTTCCTTTTTCTGTTCAGGACAAAAAAAAAAAAGGGTGGGGGGGAGAAGAAACCGTAAGAACCTAAGCTAAAAATAACCTAAAAATATATCAAGGATTTAAATCAAGAGATCCACTTCTTGCTACTCTGTGATACTTTAAGTATTTTATTCTACTTTTTTTCTCACCCCTCCCTTTTATTTTCCACTTTTCTTCTCAATTTCTTTGGTCTCTTTAATTATAACCCTACTAAGCCTGGGCATCTCTCCCTCTTCTGCCCCAGCCATTCCCTGAACGCTAACTAGGAAAAGAGAGCAGGGAGTTTCTCCTGCCTGCTCTCCAGTGCTAATAGCAGAGAAGTGCTGAATCAAACAGCAGCAGAGCTCTGAGCCAGAAAGGGGATGATCAGCTCAGCTCTCATAAGCAGCCGTGCTTTCAAAGCAGAGGGGAGGCCCCCGAAGGATGAGAAGGGCAAATATCACACCCAGCTCCTCAAAGAGGTGAAAATGAAGGCAGAGACAGCTGGAGATGAGCTAATTTAGCTTCAGTGCCCAGAAAAAAATGCTGGAAACAAAGTATTTGAGAATTAATGTGTCAGTGCCTGGAGAATAAATAGCTGGCAAGAAATGGTGATATTTTTCAGGAATCCATCAAGTCAAAGTTGTCTGGTTCCCATCTCTGGCAAGGAACCCTGAGCAGGAGATGCCAAACATTTTAAACTAAGTGAGATTAATAATTCCTGCTCAGCAGCAGATCCCTGAAGCTGTGATTGATGCTGCAGAGGCTGCACCAGGACATGGCACTGTGGGCAGCCAGGTGCCACCTTCACCAGGGCACACAAGCAGAGCTCCTGAGGGAATGACAGAATGGTTTGGGTTGAAGGAACCTTAATGCCCATCCAGTGCCACCCCTGCCATGGACAGGGACACCTCCCACTGTCCCAGGGTGCTCCAAGCCCTGTCCAACCTGGCCTTGGGCACTTTCATGGCTTTTCTGGCCCTCAAATGTAAAAATGTTGCAAAATCGACAGCTAAATCATAAATAATTTTTGGAATAAAAGGGTTACCCTTTGAATGAATGAATTAGAAAAATACTCCAAAGTTGATCAAATTTGTTAAAAAGACAAATGCCAGTGGCTTCATTTTGGAAGGGAAATTCAAACAAGCAAATACAATGGGAGTAGAAGTTGAGCAGGGCATGAAAAATTCTGGAAAGGAAAACAGAAGGGGTTGTAAAATTTTTGCTTTTGTTTTGAGACTTTTACAGTCCCAGTGCCTCGCTCTGTCCAGATGCTCCTCCTCAAAGTCACCCTGGTGGTGACACAGCTGGCCAGGGGGTGTCCACCACCCCGAGCCAAGCCAGTATCAGTAGGACAAGGAGCCTGGAGGGGTTCTTGGTGCAGAGTTCCTGGTATTTTATTTCATCAATCCCTAGAGAGGTTCAATAAACACAAACCTCTCCAGGGATTCTGCACCTGAAGGTGATGCCGGTATGATTTTTTGTCTTTTGTTTTTTATCCCTTTCACACAGTTCTCTGTACCCACAAGTATTAGCAGCATGCACACTTGCAACCTTTTACTCAGTTCAGTGCTCAGTGCTCTGTAAGTGTTCTGCAGGCCCTGAGACTGAACAGCCCAGAGCTGCAGAGCCAGGGACACCAAACATTCCCACTGGCTCAGGAAGCCAAGGGCTCTGAGCAGGACAGATTCTGGAAAGTCGAGCTGAGCCCAGCCCAGCCCCAGCATTGGGCTCCCTTGTTGGATCTGGGCTGTGGAAAGTCTAGAACTGGTGTGTGTGATTGATGGGGGTGCATTTGCCACGCTGGCACCTGGGTGAAGTGGATGCATCCAACGGGATCCTGATTCAAATACTGAGGGAAAGACCCCAACCCCTTTAACCGTGTCTGGCTGCATTTTCCTAACACCACAATAATGGCATCAAAGGGGTCCAAGGACCAAGGGCAACAAACAGCGTGGTTCAGGCTTTTAAACGGGGGTAACAGGGCGGGCAGAGCATCACAAACCAATCAGATGGGGGCCTGGGGGTGGAGACAAGGTGAGGTGACACCAGGCAGACCAATGGGGAAAGGCGAGGGGAGGGGAAGGAGTCAGAGCCAATGGGGCGTCGAAGAAAGAAGAACTTTCTAGAACAGATCCATATAAGGGATAAGGGGTGGGGAGGTGAACGGGCCAATGAACAGGTGAGGATTAGCATAATTGGGTGATGTAATGAGGGAGGAACCATCCAGCAGCAGCACAGGGGGGTGCTGCTTCCACTATGGACTCATCCATGCAACACGGGGTCTCAAACATGAAATTCATATTGTGCTGTAACTTACAGTTTTCAGGTCAAAGCTCTGACAGGATCACAGCTTTTCATCGTGGAGCATTTACTGGTGAAAAAGTAGTGGTTGGCTCCCAGTATCCAATCAAAGCTGAACAGCAGTTTTGAGAATCCGGAGTTTAGGACTTTTTTTTCTGCAGGAGCAACGCTGGGAATTTCCCACCTTGTCCCTCAGCTGCTCCTGTTTAATGAAACAGTCTCCTGTAATCTCAAGAAAAAAGGGTTTTCCCTTTTGCCATAATTGAAAAGTCTGTGAGAGGGGCTTTGGGGAAATTGATTCAAAATTAACAAATAGATTAATGAGTTTGCATAGTTAGGTGCACCGTGCTGAATATTATGCCATAATACCATTTCAGAACTCTATCAAAATGTTTCTAGAGCTCTTTTATTGGATTATAAATCACTTGAGGCAGGCCCCAGCTCATGATCCTTTGTCACTCTGTCAATCCCTGTCCACTGGCACGCTAAGCTGCTACTCCAACACAAACAATAATAATTTGTCTACCAAAAAGCTCTCAGCCATTAAAGAGAAGAGCTGATCCAACACAACCCTGATGGAACCAAACGAGGCATTTTTGTAATCACCTTGCTCCCATAACTCTTCCAGATTAAGCTCAGCGCTGCTGTATTTAATTCCCAGCTCTGAAGCAGAAACTAAAACCCAAAATATTGCTGCCACTGTAACAAAACAAATCACTCCATCAATCTCGTTAAAGTTCCTCCAACTGCTCCCAAAGTTAAACCCAGCCCGGCTGTTGTGCTGAGAGGGGAGTTTGACCCAGGGCAGGCTGTGGTGCCAGCACATTTCTGCATTCATTTCCAGGGTGCAGCAGCTTTTGTGGTTTGTAAGCTTTTTATTCCCCATAAAGATGCAGTTTAATGTGCCCCTGCCACGCTTTTTTCACTTAACTTATACCGAGGTGGCTCAGAGTGCATCTGAAATGTTACATAATCATCTCCAAGTTCTGGTCCCATCCCTCCCCGCCTCCCCTTGGCATTTAGCAAATGTTCATGTAAGTCACGTTCTTCCCAGCTACGGAGCCTTTGCACAAAAAAAAAAAAATCAAATTAATCTTATACAAAAATCAGATTCTTAGTATGAATATGCCAAATTTCATTGAATTCTTTTTTATCGTTTCCTGCTCACGGGGCAAGGCAGTGAAATATAACTGAAATGTCAAATGAAATGTACGGCAAAGCGATTAGGAAGAAAGTTTCAGCATTTGTTACAGATTAATATGTTAATTATGGCACGTATTGTGGGGAAAGATTAAGTATCACCAAAGTAAATTTATTTTTAACCAGCTTTATTCCTCACACTTCATAAATTAACCAGCGGAATACGTAATGGGAAAGAATTCCAGCTCCGAGATTGCTGGAAATTATGCAAAACTCCAAAGCATCCGGGGTTGCAATACAGATAATGCCTGTGCTTTAAAATAAGCACTTCATCAAAGGGAATTATGCCTCCTCTTTTCACAGGCTGCTCGCAGGTATCTCTAACTTCACCACAACGACAACGCCAAAACCTGGTCCATGTTCTAAACTCTGCTTTTGGATTGTATTGTATTAAGACCAAGTGTTGATTCCAAGCCTAACAATGCAAGTGCCCACCTGATGTTAAAAAATTGCTGAGAGAAGAAGCTGCACTTGTAAAACTAATTAAAAACAATAAAAACCCTGAATCTTTGAACAGCACAGACCAGGAAATATTGGTGGCTGCTTCAGTTTCTTGTTCACTCCTGGATTTGTTCTATGTGGAAGCTGAACAAATCTCCAAAAGCAGAATTCAAACCAATCCCATAATGAAGAGGTTTGGGGTTTTGCCACGGATTTCAGAAGATGAAGAAGGGGTTTGAGCCATTTTCAGAAATTAATATGGATTCAATGGCCCTTAGGTCATCACAGTTTTTTTCCTTTGGTTCCAGCAGATTTGGAGATTGGCTCACACAGACCCTGGGATGGGACCCAAAGTCTGATCCTCTCCAAAAGCACAGCTTTTGTGAATCTCCTGTAGTTTATCTGCTGCATCATCAAATCCCAGCCCTTGTGCTGAGGTGCTCCACAGGATAAACCAGGGCAGAAAAGGGAAATACAACCACTGTGTGATTTGTAGACCAACCAACATAATTCACATTAAAACTCACGTTGGATGCTGCTTGGTTTACTCCTGTTCTGGGCAGCTTCCTGAATATTTTGACAATTTGAGTGTGACAAATAATTTCCTCATGTTAAAAAGTATTATTTTTATACCAAGGAAAAGAAAGTGCTGTGCTAAATCACAGGTCCATCTGTCAAGAATAATCCTAGCAAAATAACAGCAAATTTCAAACTCATTAATCCTGTAGCTGGTAATTACCCCAGCAAAGAATGATGTCCCTATTTTTTGAGGGTTTAGAAGATTATTTGTAGCTTTTTGTGGGAAGTCCCTCATTAGATTCCCGTAAAATATTAATTCTACTTTATTTTGGGGACAAAGCTGTAATCTAAACTTACAGGATGGATGTCTGGAAGCACACCAAGGTGGTGAGACCAGACAGGAACAGCTTTTCACTGCTTTCTTGTGATCTGCCTCCAGCAAAACGCCAAAATCCTGAGCTCTGAGTTCCTCAGTCACCCCTCTCTCTCAGCAAAGCCCCCCCGTGTGCAGGGGTACAATTTTGTTGCTAATTTTGTTAATTGAGTTTACTCTTTTTTAGATTCCTAGACTTAATCAGGAGTCCTTTTGCTCCTTTCAGTTCACACAACGCATCCAAAATTCTAACAAATTCTAACAAAACAGACAAGTTTTTCCCCATTTGCAAAATAAGAAGAACAGAAAGCCCATGAAAAGTTCTGCCTCTCCTTGGACATTCCTGTGAATGATGCAGGAAAATAAAAAAGGACTTTGTGAGTAATGTTCTCGTAATCATAATTCAAGATGTCCGATCACAACTCATTAAAGCACTGTCAGAACATCCTGAAGGAGGGGGGATACCTGGTTTAGGATTCATCACATTAGCACCAAAGAGCCTCAAAAACATCACTAAACTCAGGTTCAGGCTGGCAGAAGTCCTGCCAATGACACTCCCTTTGCTACATCTTGTCCAAATTGCTTTTCTTCTCTTCAAATAACCCATTTGGAGCACGCTGCTCCCTCAAATGATCAATGTCCTCCCCGGGACACCGCAGGGCTGCCAATCAAATCTGCTCCTGGCCACTTCAGCTGCAGCCTCTGGGGTTTCAAATTGCTGAACAGCTCTGAACATATCTGGAAAACCATTAAAGATCCATCCCCCTGGCTTATTGCAGGAATATCAGGGGTTATTCATTCGCCAAGTCCATAAAGCTGATGGTTTCCTCAGCCACACAAGCCCAGCTCTACTGTGCCTGCAGGAATTGAAACGTGTGCTGGTCATTCTCACAGCTGGCCCTTTCATAAAGGGGGATGAGAAAATTCAGAAAATCCGTGTGGGGTCGGGCAGGTTGTGAAAAACTCGGGCTGCCAAATGCAGTTGGAAGAGAAACTGTTATATCTACATTAAAACATATTTTCAGCTTTCATTTCCAGCTCAGTCACGTGTTTGAGTCAAAGCTTCTCCCTTCCATGGAAAGCAGGCAAAACTCACAACTTCCATAAGTTCTCTACACCCTCATAGATTCTTAATTGAAATGCAACTCCCACAGCACCTCATTAGTTCATTGAATGCTGTATTAGTTTAATTTAGTGAAGGGTTGGGGTTTTCTTTTGCACCTGCCTCACACATTTACCCCATTAAGCATGTGCAGATTATCAGGTAACTGCTCAATTAAACTAAACGATTGTTCTAATTGAATATTTCATTAGAGTAACGAGGTAAGAAGCTCCTTGGCATGTATTAGCAAACATGGCTTGAGCCTCACTGAAATATGTTTCAGATTAAACTCGCGATAAACTCAGATAAAACAGTCATGCTTCAGATTGAGCTGTGCCTCTTGGGTCAGTGGAAAAAACTCCAAGCAACTCCAACGACCTTTGGATAAACTTTTAAATATAAGATCACTTTAAGATTACTTATCTGAGGGAAGCTAATTAAAGCACAGACTCAAATTAATTCAGTATTTTTTGCCTGGTTTCCTGTACACAAACCTCTACAGGTGCACCCAAAATTCAAAGCAGAACTCATCAAAACCCTAGAGTTCCGCTCTGTTTCGTTCCTTGGGTTTTTGTCTGAAACTCAGAACCACTTTGTAGACTGAAATGATAATTCAGGTTCAAAGGCAGACTCAGCTGCCTCACACATTTCACGCTCCAGCTGGGACATCTCAGAGCTGCCCTGGGTAACGAGGGACGCTCATTTCCCTGCAGAGCAGTGGGCACGTTGTAGGTAGCACAATTTAAATTGTGCTGCATTTCTGTAATTCTCTGATGGTTCAGTTCTGTAGCCTCGTTCACTCCGAACAGCGGCTTAATTTGGATTTAGCCAAGTGGTTCAATGGGGGAGCATTTGCAAGGGAAATACTTTTCTGCACAATTACTGTGGCGGCAGGGTCAGGAGGGCTCGGCACACGCAGCTCCCAGGCTCAGGAATCCACACCACAAACAGCTCCTGGAGGGTTCCTAAAAAGACAAAGCTGCCTGGCTGCAAAAGGCACTGATTTTACTCTCCAGGTGCTTTTATTTGGCCCAGCTCAATAGAGTGTGGAAGCAGAGAGAGATGGAATCAGGGAATGGTTTGGGTTGGAAGGCACCTGAAAGCTCATCCAGTTCCAACCCCCTGCCAGGAGACACCTTCCACTAGATCAGGCATGTCCGAGCCCTGGCTTATATACTGGGTAATGAGAGTACTCTAAAATAAAATTTTAACAAAATTTAAAAGAAAAATATAGAAAAATAAGAAGAAGGAAACAAAGCAATTAAAGAAGGAAAAGGCGGGAAGAAAAGAAGAAGGGAGGGAAAGGAAAGAAGAAAGGAGGAAAAGGAAAGAAGAAGGGAGGAAAAGGAAAGAAGAAGGAGGAAAAGGAAAGAAGAAGGGAGGAAAAGGAAAGTAGAAAAGAGGAAGAAAGGAGGAGGAAAATGAAATTTTCTGGTTTGATAAAGCAAACAAAACCGAATCAGAATCTCAAATATTTTGCCAAACCTGAAAAGACATTTAGAGAGACATAAAGGTAACTCTTTCCTGTATGCTCACGCAGCAAACCTGCCTGGCTCTCAGGGAGAACAGAAGTCACCAGTCTGTAGCAAGGCCCTTGTCCAGCTGCCTCAGCAATCGCAGAGCTCTCTGTGCCACTGCTTGCTGTCCCTCTGTGTGCCAGGGGACTGGCACCACCACCCAGCTCCCAGCAATGCATTTCAGATCCTCTTGCTGGATTGCTGGGGATTAATTACTGGAATTACTGTAGAAATTAAATGTATCAAGCCAGGAGTTTGCCAGGGAATTGAAAGAGAGCCTGCAATGTGCTGTAGCACTGCATTTAACCAAATGCAGCGAGGGCTGGGTGGCTGGGGCTGTCTTTGTCTTGCTGAAACAAAACAACTTCCAGGTTAATATCAGCCGAAATTGTCTCATTAGAGATAAGGAGGCCATCAGTGTGGACAGAACGAGCAGCATTTGTCTCCCAGGCACAGGCTGAGTAAAGAACTTCCCCTGCAGGGACAGCAGGGAGGGATTTATCCGCCTGTGGGCAGAGCTGGGTACATGGAACTGGCCATGGGTACAAATCCCGCAAACCCTTCTCCAGTCAGACACCATCAGAGGTGCTCCTGACTGAACCCCTGAGCAGGCTCAGGTCTGCTTTTGGCACAGACCTGCAGCAGCCCCAGGGGTCACAAACACACCCCGGGACTGTCCCCAAGGCAGCACTGAACCTCTGTGGCTGAATGGGTTTTTTTAATGTGCTGCCAGCCCTAAATTATTGCACAATCTCTGCAGATTCCCTTAAACCCGTGATGATCCATGGGCATACCTGAAGGCAGGTAATTAAGAATCTAAATGAGAATTTTTATTTCTGGCAGTTAATTTTGGCCCGAGTTGACGGGGGATGTGTTGCGGAGCTAAAAGTAAAAATAAAAACCAACAGTCCTGGTGAGTGAGCCAGCAGAAAGCTCCTAGCTGGATTTTTTTAATTCTAACTTCTAGAGAAATCCCTGTTGAAACTGCTAAATAATAATTATAATTATAATAATAATAATTATTATTATTATTACTACTACTACTATAGTAATAAAGTCAGATTTAGCATTACCAATGCTAAAATGTAATTAGTGACTTGATACCTGTTCATGTTACCATTCTTCACCTTAAGCTTCTTCATTGTTGATCTAATTCTTCTCATCACTTCTGCACTGCCAAGCCTCCAAGCCACCCACATGTGGGTACAGAAAACAAGACCAGATCTGTGTCACCTTCCAGCTACACAACGCAGAGAACAGAAACAAAAAGGAATATAATTATTCCATCAGGAGAGACTGATTAGCAGCAGATCCCTGTGCTCAGGAGCTCCTCACAGAAAACACAGGATCCACTGATGAATGCTATTGTTGGAGATATTTTTTGTATACAAACAGAATAACCCTGAGGTTTTCCCTTGCCATTCAAATAAAGATGATGCTTTAACCCTGACAATATTTAGAATTAATTCAGGCACAGCTCTGAAGCAAGAATGTAACTTCTTTAAAAAAAAAAAAAAAGCTTTTTCTTTGACATGCAATATGTTATTGCAGATCACCAAAGAGAATAATACATTTAACTCATATACCCAAAATACATTCACAAAGCAGTAGAAAAGCACTCGTGTGAAATCCTTCTACTTGAGTCATTATTTTTTACCTAGAAATGGCATTTTTTTCTTTGAATCCTGACTTAATCAGTGGGTCTTGTGGGAAACAAAGAATGGAGCTGTGGTCAAGGGCTCTTCAGGCTGAGAGAGAACAGACTTCATAATTTGAAAATCTGCGATGCTTGACACTCTCACAGTCTTTTCTTTGCAAAAAGAAATGGAAAATTTTGAACTGATGGTGAAAAGCAGAGCTTTCAAACTCCCTTGGTGGAGTTCAGCTGCAGCAGAAAAAAGAGGATGTAGGGAACAAGAGACAATTTCCTACAGCCCAAAGAAAACAGAACCTGGCTTTGCTGCAGACAAACCTGGACACGAATGTGATCTCCTGGAATAAGGATTGACCCACTGGAAATATGAGAGTGACAATAATACAGAGATTCTGATAAAATCCGGGAATTTATCCATTGAGTGGCTCCTCCCGAGTTCACTCACACCCTGCAGTGTGCTCTGTGATCTGACAACCATTGTGTTTTGGGAATTTGGGTCTCAAAATGCACTTTTCAGTCCACAGTGCAAAGATTCCTCCAGAATCATCTCCCTGACAAGCAAGGCCAGAGAAGTTTACAAGTGCAGAACCATCCCAGCCTCACACTTTCACATCAGTTCCCTCTTCCTCAGCTCCAGGCTTGTCTGAAGTTTCTCCACATGTAATATGGTCCAGTTACAGCTGATTAAACTTTTCTTTAAAGCAAAGTATTTGAGCTTTAACATAAAGGTTTTATTCTCAAAGGAACCTAGTAATTATTTTTAAACCATTTTTTAAAGCTGTTGTAAAGGTTCTGGGGGATGTCAGCATCCCAAGATTGCCATTTACATGCAGTTATTTTCAAAGACCACTCTCAGCACCTGTGATCTGCAACTCAGACCTTGTGCACGTTCCAGAAATGGGGAACAAGAACAGACATGAGCTCAATCCCACAGCAAACACTGCACGAGGCTCAGAATCTCCACAATAAGAAGATTTTTGTGTGCCTTCTCCCAAGGATGGGATTTTCTAACACCCAGACTTCGTCTACCTTGTCAGTTCCTCCCGATGCTTCCATGGAAAAAGGGGGTGGCAAACAGGAAAAAGCAGGAGCAGCACAAGCCCAAGGCAGCTGCAGGGGACAGGGTTCCCACAAACATCCCCAGAGTGCAGAGCAGCCAAATGAGCACCTCAGACTGATAATCTGTATTTTTTTTGCCAGAATCTGTGGTTTGCCCCACCTAAAATCAGAGGAGCTCCACTCTGTCCTGGCCTGCACGAGCTGTACAGCTGGCTCAAAACTGAAAATTCTCCCAAGCAGAAGAATGGAAATTTTACTGTTGCTGCAGGGATCTAAAAGACAACAGCTGTTCCTCCTTTCCACACACTTTCCTATCATCTCTGCCCAGCTGGAATCACAGAATGAGGGGCCATATTCCTTGGAACACCAACATTTGTGTCCATTTTAATTCTTTCTGGGGCGCCACTCTCCCCTACTGAGGCCCTTCCAGAGGTGCATCTGGCTCAGAGCAGGTAGCAGCAAAAACAAAAAAAAAAAAAAAAAAAAAAAAAAAATTTAAATTCCTAAGAAAGCTGAGAGCTTCTGACAAGTTTTGCAGCCCAGGCTGGCACATGCAAGAATTCCTGATAATCATCAAAACAGTTGGATGCTTTCTGAAGCTTATCTGAGCCAAGCAGAACCCCGAGCCCTTCTGAGGATTGTCCTGCTCTGGTTTGAATGGGCTTCACACACTCATTGTGTGGTGTTTGGAAGGGAATTTTCTTTGTTGTGCTGGGAGCCTGCTCTCATGTGCCATATCACCCAGGCTCATGTGTTTGCTTTTGCAGCCTCTGCTGTTTGATCCTCTGCAGATATATATATAAAAAAAATTAGCATTGACACTAGGGAATTTATACAAATGAAACAGAGGCGACGAGAGAAATTATTAAAAAGAGTAGCCAGGATGGGATTTCTCCGCTAAAGGCTAAATAATGTTAATTTCCTAGAAACTGATCCAACTTTTCTGGTCGGTGGCTCAGCACTGCAGGCAGCACATCTGTTTGTCCTGGGCTTGGGAAGGACTTGGCATCCTTCCCCCTGTGGTCTGCAGGGTGTCCAGAAACTGATGCTTCGCTTGATGTGGCAAAGCTGCAGGGTTCCAAGAATAATGATGGCTCAAACATTATCCAGGGAATAAACAAATAGTTGGGGGTTTTTTCTCCCCTTTCTTCCTCCTTGTGATAAAGCCTATCTTGTGAAATCTAGGGCTGCTCTTTTATAATTTATAGATAGCAGCCTGGGATCTTATCAGGGAAGCAGAGATATAAATGAGTGTGTGGCTTGTCTTTCTCTCACTAATCAGCTTTTCTGCCTGCCCATCAGATTCTATCAAATTTGAGGGGGAAAAGTTTAGAAGACACCAAACACCTGCAAGCTTTACAAAGCAGCAGCAGAAAGAGAGAGAGGTTATGAAGGTTATCCATGGAGAAAAAGGCTGCACTGTGAGCCAGACCTTTCTTGGACACCAGGTCATCTCCTCCTACGGCTTCTCTCACCTCCAATGGACCATCTAAAGCAGCCCAAGAACCTGCTCCAAGCAGGCTCTGATGTCTGCTCAGGGCTGTGGCCACAAAGAAACATTTAAAATAAAAAAAGAAAGTAATCCAGATCAAAGAACCATAGACCCAAACCCTCAGGAAATCGGGTTTCCTTACATTCTCTACCCATGCAGGCCCCTGCTGGAGCTTTTGACCAAACTTTTGCAAAGAGCTTGTGTGGAACGCTGGCTCTCTGTCAGTGCTGGAGTTTCTCTCTCTCTTTTCCTGTCTATTTACTGAAAACAGCAGTGAAATCCCTCCAGAAGATGGCACAAAATCCAGCCCTTGCTCCAATGCAGCAAAAATCTGGATTGTGGGTGTGGAAGGGAGGTCCTATGCACCCTGAGAGAGAGCACATTCCTGCTACTGCAAAAGAAGCCCAGGGCCAGAGAGAGCTCCGAAGCCCCCAGCACCCCATCCCAGAGCTCCATGAGAGCTCAGGGAAGGGATGGAGACTGAAAATCTGAGGCGGAAAGTGATGGGAGAGGGGCTAAGTGGGAATTTCCTGGAGAAGTGTGACTGTGTGAGTGAGTATCATACATCAGATGTACCCTGACCCCTGGCATCCCACTGGACAGGTGGCTCCAAGGACATTATGCCGGAATGATTTTTTCCTTTTCTTTCATATCCCTTTTACACAGTTCTGTATATCCACAAGTATCAGCAGCACACTTGTAACCCTTCACTTAGTTTGGTGCTCAGTGCTCTGTGAGTGTTCTGCAGGCCTGAGCCTGAACAGCC
>JAHLSL010000036.1:1201385-1256866 GCA_025920805.1 Petroica traversi | reverse complement strand
CTCAGGCCTGCAGAACACTCACAGAACACTGAGCAAAGGGTTACAAGTTTGCATTCTAATACTGTATACACAGAACTGTGTAAAAGGGATATAAAGAAAAGACAAAAATCATTCCGGCATCACCATCAGTGCCTCTTGGTGATGATTGCCGTTGTCACCAAGCCTGGAGACCACAAGTGGACAGAAAGGAAGCTGTGAAGACTCAGCAGCAGCTTTTGAAACCCTGCGAGGGCTTGCTGGGTGACTGCTGCTGGCTGCACGGGGGGCAAAAATTGCTGTCAGAACTGAAAGAGGCCCCTCAGCAGCACTGGAGGAGAGCCCCAGCAGCACTGCCAGCAGAGATTTGCACCAGCTGCTGCACACAAATGGACTTCGTTGGCACGAAAAAGTTCATTTTAGACTGATAATCCATCTTTTAGCCATGCCACCTATTAAGTCCCATCACTTTGATTTTGATGTGCTTTCATTTAATTTGTTAGCAGTGATCTGAATGGTGAGGGTTATCAAAAGCAGGGTTAGAAAGGAACACATGCAGAAATAAAATTACAAAAGTTTCAGGGGGAGGACAGGTTTCAGCGCCTCTGTGCCACCACCCCACAGCAATTTATCCATCTCCCTGTCTTAGCCCATCTCCTGAAGTACATGAGGCACAGCCTGGAATTGCCTTTTAGCAGCAGGTTGGAGTAATAGCTGCTCCAAGGAGCAGTGACATTCCTGATGCGTGATGCTCTGAGCACCACAGGGAGCTGAAATCTCACTTTGTGTGCCTCGTGGCAAGCCATAAATTCCCGGCTTTATGTGCTGATGTAAAAACCCGTTTAACAAATCCATTGGAGCTGACTGCCTGGATCAATGTTATGACAGGCAATAGACTCCCACCAGCATTCCTGAGAGGAAATATCCACACACCCTGATTCAGGGGATGTATTAATTTAGCATGTTCATGAGAGCACGGGTTGGAGTGGAGGAATTCCTGTTTTCTGGTTGCTGTAAAAGGGCAAATGCTGTTTCCAGCACAGCTGCCCTGAGCACTCTCCTCAAACCCTGGATGTTCTGGGTGGTTAATGCTGCTTTTTGTGTCTGTGTTGCCAGAATAAAGCACATTTTTAAGAGCGGAATTCATCACTGCTCTTGTGGGCCCAGGGAGACAAGGTGGAAATACAGATGAAATGCACTGATAGCTTTGAGAGACGACAGGGCAGGGATCATCCTGCATCACAACCAGGTAGAGCACGGGAATTTTATCATCAAATAGACAGAGGAATGCCAGGAAAATCACCTGACTATGGTGAATTTGAACATATGCATGCACCAAAGAGGGCCTTAGATGTAAAAGCCCTTAGATAAGGAAAACATGAGGGATGGACACGCACTGACAGCTACACACACTGAATATTTAAATTAGTGTCTCACTTGGGGAAGGGTATTATTAAAATATAGTTAGCTGCAACCCAAGTATTCAAGCCTGATTCCACAAATTTGGCAATTAATTTGCAGGCACAAACTTTTGCTGGCATTTGATAATCCAACACTCTAAATGGTAGTGCAAAAAAAAAAAGTGAGTTTTGAGATATTCAGGAGAAATTACACAAGTATTAATTATTAATCACTCAGCAACCAGCCCCCAGAAACACACAGCTTACATAAGAAAAAAAACTACTCAAATTAGCTGAGTATTAGAGTGGTTGTAGAAAAGGGCTGGGAGGTGCAGGACACTCCCAAGTGGGTGCAGAATATCTGTGAATTAAACACAGATGCCTTTTGCCTGTCTGCAAGGCGGAAAAAAAAGAATGATCTTTGTCTGAGTGCTCAACACTTCTCTGCTGAGAAAAAGTCTTGAAAGGCCTGGTTTTGTGGTGGATTTAGCTCTTTGGAAAAAGGCTTGGAGCGAACTTTCATCTTTGTCACAAATGCCTCAAAGAGGTGACCCTGTCACTTATAAAGCCCGTCAGAGGGAGAGGCACCAGTGCGGCAGGAGAGGCTGTGCAGGTGCAGGGGAACCTGCTCCAAGTGCAGCAGGTGAGAACCTCCTCACAAAGAAATCATCTCGAGCCAAAGCAACGCCAAGTTCAGAGCCACAACTTTGCTCAGCTGTGTGAAATTCAGGAAGGTTTTCCTGCCTCAGAGAGCGTGAACATTATTCCAACAACTTTCAGGGATGTTGCAATCTCTGCCAGGACATTACCCACCTAAGCAATACCAGAGATCAGTTGGTTCAGCCCATAAAACACTCAGTGAGGCCAAGACTCAGCACAGAAATTAATGCACAATCCAGGGATAATTGTGTGCTGAAGGCCTGCACTGAAATCTGGTGCTAATGCAGAGCACTGATGTTGTGGATGAAATTAAATGCTTTTCCCACCACCATTTAACCCTTCACCCCAGTGCCAGCTAAGCTCGTCCTCTGCCTGACATGAATTAAAGCCCTAAATTAATTGTCCCAGCGTTAATCCAGCTCTTTGCCCCATTACCCTGTTCCTTGAATCATTAGGGTTCTGATGAACTGGAAAACTGGAATGTGGGAGCCCCAAATTTCCCAGGTGCAGCTTCTCAAACAGGAGAGGAAAAGGAGCCACAAACCAAGCACTCACTGCAGAATTTCAGTGCAGTGCACTCAGGGAGCTTCCAGCCAGCAGAACCTTTCCAGACCCAAGGACAGACAGCTGCCAGCCCCAATTTCTCTCCTCCTTTCCCATCTTCAGGAGATGAATCTGCATGTGCGACCTGCTCAACCATCCCAAGCAATCCAGGAAAGTGTACAGCCACCTTCCAGTGCTTCTGTTTTGTGCTAATGTATTCCCATTTCCTCTGCAAAGCAGTTTATTCAGCATGAACAATTTGTAATAATATATAGTACGTGGTCTGTGCTACACAAGTGTTTTCATATGTAATTAATATTTTATTAAATTTTAACATTAAATTACTTTTCCTACCCGAGAAAAGATTGTATTTTCCAGTTCATGGGTGCAAATCCACTGATAAATAATGTAAGAAACGTTAAGATATCAACAGATATCAGTTTACTACAAAATAAATTACTTCCTTCCCCAGAGGATGTTTAATCTCAATTATTGCTCACGGAAAGCGCACACCGCTAACGAGCCAGCCAAGAACAGCCCAGCTCCTGCAAACACATTTGACAATTAAACTGCAAAATTTTCCCAAAAACCTCACCCCAACCCTGTTCCTATGAACTGGGAACTCACAAAGCTGTTTGCTCCCTCGTTTCAGCAATTTCTGTGTTTGCCAAGTGGAAGACTCGTGGTGAGGATCTGAGGGAATGCTGCAAAAATCCTGTGTTTGTGGTCATTTTCAGAGCTTGCACCCGACTTCTCAATTCTACAGGAACAGTTCCGGCCAGGTTGGACAAGGCTGGAGCAGGTCTGGTAGAAAGCTCCCTGCCCATGGCAAGGGAATGGAATGAGATAATCTGAGAGGTCCTTTCCAACCCAAACAATTCTGTGCTTTCACAGGCTTCTGTAACGTGACTGGAGGTGTTAGAAAACTCAAATATGGGCATGATAAAGTCATGCTGAGCTGGCAGTTATTGCACTCACCTCCCTCTGTAATGTGGAAGAAGCAGCAGGTAATTTTTTTGACAACTACGCTACAGATAAATCGCTTATCAATACTCAAAAAAGGGCAACAGAATTCTTCCTTAATGCAATCGGGATTGACTCCACCAAACCCACATACTCTGTAACCATTTGATAAATAGGCTGGTGACTTCTGGAGGTTTTTAATATGACAAAAATTAAGAGAAGGTGCAAAATCTCACGGGTAGGTTGGTGGAGCGTGTCCCACAGAGCCGATACTGTTGGGTGGTGCAGAGTGTGGTGCAATGTTGTTTTTACTCATGACCAAAGCTCCCCTCTGCTTCCAGAGTGGTGTTAAAGGGGTTTGTGCACAAACCAGTTCAACTCTTCATCTCTGCAGCTGCAGCAAGGGAGCTGCACTGGTTTGTGTCTCTGCAGAACTGAACGTGGTCAGTGCTGGGCAAGGGCATCCTGTCCTAATGGCCACTCAAACCTGCACCACCAGCAAGTGCAACCAGTCAGAAAAAGAATAACAAACCACTGTGTGATCTGGAGAGACCATGAAAACCATGGAAGAGCTTCCCTGGAAATAAATTCATCATCTCTCATCTCCCTATTAGGGATGTTAGTGTTGCTTTCCCAGGGATTTTTGCTCATGAGTACCTGTGCAGGCTGCTTGGAGCTGTGGCACTGGTGTGAGAGGAAGAACAGAATGAGCTCCATTCCCACTGTTTGCCTCTCTGCCCTCATTTACATTTTCCAGAGTAAGCTGGCATAATGTAGTGAAGGTGGGGAGGGTTTTTTCCATCCCTACCAGGTCAAAAACGTGGTTTTGTATGACACACACATCCCCCAGCCACTGCTGCCCTGTGCTGCCTCTGACCCCTTCAGTCCGGCATCCTTCACACACTTCCATACTCTGAAAATTACAGCAGGAATTTTTGACTTGTAATCTCAGAGCTGCAAAAGCCCCTGCACCTCCTAAATTAACATTTATGTGCTCTGGCCATAACCTCTGACACGAGTAACTCACAGGGGCAGCCAGGGGGACATGCTAATATACTGGAAATTAAGAGCTAAATACAACATTTAGGAAGTAAATAATCTCTGTAAAAGCAGAGGTGTGACCCTGCCTGCCTGGTGCAGAAGAATGAGTGCTCTACCAAATCTCTGATGGAAGACAGGTTGCAGAGTGATTATTTCTTATTAAACAGCTCCTTTCCCTAAAAACTCAACAAATGTATTATGCAATTGTTTCATTTTCCTTAAAGCTCATCTGTGATAACATCTGAATTAATACAGAGCCAGTGCATATATAAAAATGACCACAAAAATTTGGATTTGTTACACTGGGGTATAGAATGGAGTAAAAGCAGCAGCACATCAGGGAGTTAATATAAGTATTTGTATAACTTTAAACTGATCTCTATCAGTTCAGACTTTCCTGTGCTGTGATTTTTGCTTGCTTCTGGATTTCTGCATGAAGTTTTTCAACTCCTTACCTGAAGGAACTTAGTGAAAATGTTATATAGAGTGAAAATGTTATATACCTAAAGACAGGCGCTGAGGGATCCCAGTCCCCACAGACAGCCTGCCTCATCAGCACCCACGCTGCATAGCTGGGTTTTGCCAGGCACTCCATCACAATTCACAGAATCTATGGCTATCCAGAGAAGAAAATTCATGTTATGTCAACTGCAGACAAGCTTGATGAATTAGAGGCTCCAAAGATATTTTTTACCCCATTTTTTCATCCCCTTTGTCCTGTAGCTGGATGCAGAGAGAGCTCTGAGCTGGAATGAGCAAACAGCCCTGTCCAGGGGCTGCTGGGCTTGGTCTGTGCAGATCCTCAGCCCAGGCACCCCTTCTAAAGGAGTTTTTTCATGCCAGGTTTGTTTTTTTTTTTATGGGGGAACAGCTTAGGAAACACTGCCGTGGGTTGAATCCAAGACAAGCAGACTCCAAGCAAAGCTGTCACCTTCCTCCAAGTGGTTCTGGGCAAGTCCCAGGGCTGCTTAGCATTTCCTCTGGAGAAATGAGGGTGGGAACAGGACTATTGCACAGATAAACTGATGGAAAAATTAGAATTAGTTGTTTTAGCACCAGATCTAATGCTTGTGTTCTTTTGGACTAATCTAGTCTGTGCAAGGAGTGTAGAGAAAGGGAAAAGAAAGAAAACAGCAGCGAGGTGACAACAGTCAATGCCTGACCAAACTGAGCTGCACCTGATTTGTTCCCATTCATCTCTCAAGCTGCAGCTTGTCAGAGCCACCTGAATAATCCTGGGATAATTCCAATCCATATTTCTGCCTAAAGAATTGGAAATCTTTAGCATGCAATTAATGCAGCTGGCAATGGCACAACACATCCATCTGCCCCCGCGCGCCGGGTAAGGTTTAATAACCAACGTGCCCCATGGGCTGAAATAATTTAGGGCCAAAATTTATCCTCAGGAGTGGCTCTTGCTGGCTAAAGGTTTCACCACTTCCTCATAAATTGAAGGGCTGAGTGTGCAGGTAGGGAGGGAGGAAGAGATTTGTGGGAGGAATTGTGAGGGGTGAGCGACAGCCTCTAACGACGCCTTCCCACCAGGAGAAGTTGCTTTTGTGTGGTCAATTTTGAGGCATTAAATTTTGATAACTCGTTAATCACCTCAGTCTAATGAGATGGAGCAGCAGGTAAAGGGGGAATCCATCAGAGGTGCTCAGCTCTCTTCCTGCTGGGAACATTCAGCACAAGGCACAGGGGCTGGGGCTCTCCTTCTGCCCCAGGGCAGGAATCTTTGATTTCTCCAAAGGAACCTCTTAATGTGGTCACCAGTCATCCATAATCCCAAAGAAAAAACAAAAAAGTGTCACTCAGAAAAGTCCAAAGAACTTGGATTTAAATCTAGGCTGCTTTAATTTTAAATTTGGTCTCAAGATGGATTATTTATCCTGCCAGTTTGTTGCAGGTGTCACTTCAGACCTGTGATGCACTTTTTAGTTTTTAATTCACACTTAATACTTGTTAGCTGCTAAAAATCTATGTCCCCAGTGATATTTGTGTTATTTTTACTATGAAGTTCTTGCATTTTACCCCACAGGATCTATAAATATATAAAGAAACAAATTGTTTCCTGCAGATGGAAGAGCAGTCAGCACCCACAGATCCCCAGGCCGCAGCACACAGTCACTGGTGCAGATAAACTGCACAAAAGTTTGAGGTGTTGAGGCCCAGAATGAGCAAGGAAACACCAAAAATCCTTATTTTACAGTAGATGAAGAAATTATTTAGGCTCTTTCAGCAGGTATAAAGGTGTTGCTTGGTTATTTCTGCTCACAGTGAAGTTCAGCAAGATTATTCCATGTGAAAATCTCCCTGTCAGGCCAGTTCTGGAGCAGTTCTACCTTGCACCTTTCCCCAGTACCCAAATGCTTTTGGGGAGCGTGGATTTGGACAATTTTTATTCTTTGGAGAGTCCTTTGAGATGACATTCACACAGCCAAAAATATTCAGCCACCCATCTTTTCTGTCAGCACCTAAATTCCTTATTTATTGCTTCGCTGTTAAATTGTCCCAAGACACAGAAAAAGCCTACTGGAATTTTAAAATCTGAGCAGTTCCCCTTAGTCCTGTCAGGTGGGACATCAGCAGTCTGTCAAACATGATCACAACCCAATCACACCTTCCCACCACTTAGGGAAACATAACTAAATTTAGAGGTTTCCCAGTTTTCACGGTTAATAACCATTCTCAACCTATTCTGTTACTAACAGCCTTTGAAAAAGTGGTATCTGTTTATAAGAAAGGCAAATGTTATGACAACTGAACCCCAATTTTAGGGCTGCTGCTGTTGAAGTGGTGCTGTTATCAAGGCAGATCATTTTCTGATTGACTGGAGGCCAGTGCTGCTTTCCTGCCTCCTTCTGAACCCTTACCACAAAACTTCAGTGTGTTCAGAAAATAAATCCCTTTCAGAATAAAGTTCTGCTAAACAAACCCTGAAGAAAGCTTGTGCCGAGTCCTTTTTATATCTTGAAAATACAAGAATCCCACCTCACCTTTTTCCTTTCTTCTTCCCCAGTGTTCTCTTTCTCCTGCCCACCAACCCCAGTGCCGTATGTGGCTGTCCTGGTTCAGCTTAAAGAGGCTTTAAAAGTGTAATTTCAACCATCTGAATATCAGTATTCCCTTTCTTGCAACAAACATTTTATTTCTCAGAGCCAAAACCTTTTATCTCAAATATTCAAACAAAAACATTCCTTCATTTAAAGTCAAACTTCCAAAGAGACCCCAAAAGCAAAAACAATCACCTTTTTCTTGTCTTTTACCTACATGTTTCTCATTTTTTCACTATGGTCAAGAGCTGAAAAAAATTCAGTTTCATTCCCTTTATATGCAAAGCTTCACAAGCAGTGTCTCTAAAACCAGTTAGGAGTGAGTTTAGCATTTCCAGTGCAGAGAAAAAGAAGGAAAGCACCACCACAGAGCAGGGCTGGGTGTTTCCCACCAATGACTCCTTTTGAAGAGAGGTTGGAGTGCCATTTAGAATACATATGCTCACTTGCCATTATGTTACAAAGAATTGGTTTCCAAATGAGAAAAATCCTCTTGGGTTCTCAAAAAGAGAATGATTCTTTTCTTCTTCCCCCCTTCTCCCAAACTGCAGCCAGCTCTGCATTGTTTTCCTGTGAAGTAAGTTCTGCTCTACAAGAACAATCCTTTCCATCTCACCACTTCTTGAGGGCACCCTTCTCCTCCTTTTATCTCTTTCTCAAAATTATTTGTCCCTCGCACAATCTCTCACCTTTAAACCTTTTCAAAAATTGATTCCGGGCTTTCTGAAAACCTCTCCAGCTCCCACTTCAAAGATTTGGAGCAACAGAGAAGCGCTGAGAGAGGAAAGGCTGTGCTCAGCTTCTCCCCATCGTGGGTTAGAAATAGAAGCACCTCTAAATCTCCTCTCCACAAACTCCACTCTTCACCAGGGCCTGAATTCTCATCCACATTTAGGTTATTCCTCTCCATCTTGGCCCCAAAGTCCTTCAGATGAAGCTGTGAGGCAACAGAACAAACTCTGAGCACCCCTAGGAGCTGCTGCCTGTCTCCAGGGATGGTTACAGCCAAAAAACAACCCCTCTGGGAACCGGGAATGTCACCGGGGCTCAGCTCCTCCCTCCCCTGGTGGCTTTTTGGGAGATGACTCTCCTGGATAACGTGGAGCATTGAACTCCCCCAAAGGCCACTGGGTTTCATGGGCACCCACACGACTCCCAGGACTTTGTTTGAAATCCAGTCTGAACAACAAATGTGATGGCATTTCCTCCCAGCTTCTGCTCCCCTCACTTTTTGTTTGCTTGCAGATATCAGGATTTGAAGTTCGTGCCTCCTGGCTCTTATCAGAGGGGTACATTTGCCGTTGATAGCTTTTAGTGAAAGTTATTATTAGGCAACTTTTCACTTTTATCTCTTATCACTTTCTGCTCCAGAAAACCTTATCACTCCTTTCTCTAAGTGTATGATAATTGGAGCTTTGCAATTACAGGTACAACACACAGAGATTTAATGGATCAATTTGACAAGCTAAAAGAATTCTAGTTCCCTTATCTATTTAGCATTTAAATAGTGCTTTTTCCTAATTAGTCTGTAGTTATAGTTACCAAAGTAATTGTCAATGGCTATAACCACAAATAAAGCAGCTCTGTCAGAGCAAGCCTGATCTAACAGTGGATCAGGACCTTTTCCAGGAATGAGTAAATACCCTACAAGGTTCCAGTCAGAGCCAAATGTCCCCTGAGATTTTAGAAGAGTTGGATTAATGAACAACCCTCGAGTGAGTAAAACCAGACGCCTTCCAGGCTTTTCAAGGGGGAGTTAGAACAGAAAAGAAGTCAGGTTTTGCTCTACACCCTTTGGAATGTCCACTTGAGCCTGGAGCCCTGTGGTTTAAATCTCTGTGTGCAAGCGCTCGTGAGAGCCTCGGAAATGTCACAGCTCTGGGACCAGGCAGCTGTGTCCCCACAAAGCCTTCCCAAAGATCAGAAGAGTAACATGAAAACAATGAGGAGGGAAACATCAAGGTTTTATCTTCCCCTTTGAAGTGTGACTTAATGGTAAAAAAAAAAAAAAAAAGGAAGTATTTTCATCTTGGTATATAAAAAATGCCTGTTCTGTTGTTCCCTGAGATCCAGCCTGAAAATCAATTAAGAACGAGCACAGGAATGTTCTCCCCCTCACAGGGAACCTTTGTTCTCAGAAAGTGAGGGGAAACCTCACAACTTGGGGGAACAAAAGCATTTTCCTAAGCCCCAAGTGCTGGGAACACAGAACCGAGATCTTCCAGCAATGCAGAGCCCAACCACAGATTTGTGTGACCAATTCCTGCACTTCTCACTTCTCTCCTCGGGACCATTCCCATAAAGCTAAAGCTGGGTGAGGATCACACATCTCACAGACAAACCTTCACCCCTCCTTCCCAAATCACCCAATTGTAACCAGGGAGGGCCCTGCTGAATACACTCAATTATACACAACTACTCAAATATCATTCATGTGAATAACTTCCAATTTATTTCCATTGCAAATGCTGCAGGATGTGCAATTCGCTCCCTAGAACAGGCAGTGAGCTTTAGCCAGACCGCCACAAACTGCAATATCATTTGTTATCACTGAAAAGTGGGATATCTAAACTGGAAACCAGAAACAGAAACCTCTCGTTCAGACCTCACCCTTCCTCTCCAGCCCTGAATGCACACCCTGCCCTCCCAGAGCCAATTCCCTCAGCCTGAAGATTTGGAAATTCAGTCTAAAAATTTCATCTCCCTCACTCAAGATTTCCTACTTGTATAGAGATTATTCAGAATAGTGAAGACAGTGAAATTTTGATAATCTTTTTCCTCAGCATTTTAAGAAAATAAAGCCACCTTTACATTGTGAAAAAGAAAAAAATGAAGCTGTGCTACAACACAGAAAATGTGACATTTTTAGGATAGTGCCTATGAAAAAGGGATCTTGTCAGCTGCTTTAGTGCAGATATCATGGCAGGGAACCTGAGCATCCCTTTGAGGATGAATATTCACCAAGCTTTGCCACTACTCCATTGCTTCAGGATAGAGACCAGCAAGAATTTCCCGGCACATCCTGCTCCAGCCCTGCAATAGGATTTAGCTTTTTATTTGGATTTTGTTGCTTTTATACCCATGCAGAATCTTGCCAATTATTTTCCTGCAGCTGCTTTGCTGCCTCTGTCCATCAGAGGAATTATCTGGAAAAAGAAGAAACCATAGACTTCCAATTTTTTTTTTTTTTCTGAAGACACAAAGTCTAATTAATCTCTTCACCACAGAGAGGTTGGGGCAGATCTGGGTGTTTGAAATACTGAGTTTTAAAAAGTCCAGTATTGGGTATTTATCCAAACCACACAGAATAAACAGGCGACCCAAATATGCCAACAGCCTAAATTTGGAATTCTCAGGCAATAAGAACCTCTCTGCAGCTTTAATGAAAATTCACTTCTGGGATCATGCATAGAAGGGTGTAATTAAGGCCCACTGAGGATCCATACAGTGATTGAATTCCTCACTAATTATTCAATCACCCATTGGTCCTGCTGCAGAAACTTTTATCCTCTGTGAAATCCTCCCCCTACAGGATGGCAGGGCTTTAAAAAATCTCTTGGATTTGCTTTTCAAAATCAAATTTTTATCTTTTTGTTGTTTTTCTCCTCACAAAAGCTTTAGACTTGGGTGAAGACATGGAAATTTCTGTCAAGCTGCACATGATTTCAGGTGTAATTGTGTCTTCAGGGTAGAAAAGAGAAAGTGAAGTCCCATATGAGCTCAGAAGATGAAGGAAAACCAGAAAAAAAAACATCTTTGGGAATTTCTGATGAGGCTCAGAGCTCCCAAAAACCCATCCCAACTTTCCTGAGAGGACACACATGGCTGTGAAGTCTGAGGGAAAATTCAGATACTCATCAAGGATGGAAGAGCTCTGTCTGTGACAAACAAAGGGATTTCAACTGAGGCGAGAAAAATCACATCAGGTAACAAGAAATACCTTCCCAGACTGAGCAAAGCACTGAAAATGTGACTTTGGAAGCTGCAGAGTTTGACAGAAACTGAAAACGTACTTGACCCTGATGGGGAAAAAATGTGGGACACAAAGATATTGTAAAGTCTCATCAAGGACTAGAGTTACATAAACACATCCTGCTTTCCCTTTCCAGTAGCTTGAGGTCTGGCAGACTCAGGTTTGGGATCAAATTTGCACTATTCCCCCAAGTTTTCCATTCTTATCAGGGGAAGGCTCTCCTTGCATCTCCTGAAGCCCAAAGAACTTCTCTCATACTCAAATGAGCCCCAAACTCACAACATTTGGTTCCAAGCACACATCATTCAGTCTGAAATACGACTGGATTTTGTTTTCCAGTTTTTATACTTGCATTAAAAAAAAAAAAACTATTGCAAGAGCTGTCACTTAAAAAAAATAAATTTAAAAACCTGCCAAAATATATCTTTTCACAATTTTTTAGGATTGATCTCAGCATTTTCCCTGTCAAGACTAGAGACACTTTTACAGATGCAATAATTATTTATGACTTGTTTTGGATGACCTACATATGCAACAAAAATATTTTAAAAAAATAAATTAACCCTCCACAACACAATTTCTCTGATAAAAAAGGATAAACTCCTGTGGAAAAAGGAAGAGAAATAAAGAGCAGGGTGGTGCCAAACCCATATCAGATGGAATTGTTCTGCCTCAGCAGCAGCAGATTCACCTAGCTCTGAAGGCATCACAGCAAAACAGAATTTTAGGGGAGAAATTTGTTTTGAAAGAGGAATTTGAAAGAGAACCAAGCTGTGGCTCTGGGGTGAGCACAGGAACCTTTTCCCCAGCCATGAGGGGAAAGCTGGAAGTTGTTTGCTCACATCAAGAGCTGAGAGATCGGGGCTGGTTTTGGGTACCAGTTTGAGATAAGGGGCAAGAAGAGAGAGGCTCTAAAAGTGACCTGAGAGATTGGATTGGGAGCGATAGAGAAAGAGGCAAAGGAGGAATGAAAAGAGAGCAGAGACACGGTCCAAGGAGCAGATAAAGGCAAGAAAATCTGAGCAAAAGAAGAGGCTGAAGTGCGAGTGCCAAGCGAAAATGAAAAGATGTTGCTACAGATTCCATAAGAATCTCCTTGTGCACATTGGCTGCACGGATGGTTGGAACAGCTGCACATTCCAGAGATTCCAGAGGCTTTCCAGAGAAAGGAGCTGGGCATTCAAGCTAAGCATGACTGCAGGAATTAAGGAAAAATATTTTAAAAAATCCCTAAAACATTCATTATTTCAACAAGCCCTGGAAATTTCTCTTACGACATCCAGCCCCTTTCTCTCCCTTTTCTGTTAATTCCCAATTAAATCTGAATCTGCAACTGTTGCCTTGGATGGAGTGTTGTGTCCACACGAAGAAAGCATCTTAAAGCTGGTTTTTCATTTCAGGGGGAGGAATAATTATGCAGGCAGCACAAGTGAGGCACAACAGGGAGAGGAGAACAGCAGGAAACAAGGACAGCTCTGCCTGCCCGATGAGAATTTCTTTACTGCATCACCGAGGAGGGAAGGACCTGCTGGCCGAGCTTTCCTCCATCTCCAAAGGAAATTGCCATTTGGAAATAAGGGATTCCTCATTAGGCATTACAGGGACAGAATGCAGTGGTCCCACACAGGGTATAGGGAAAAGGGACGGGACATTGTTGACAGGGGTGACAGGCCAGGGGAGTCCCCTGGGATTCAGCAATGTTAGAAACCACCCCAAGTTTAGTTGTTTTTAATCTAACTTTAGTCAGGGGTTTTGTTCACCTTTGCCCCGGGGGAAGGGACTTGAAGTTTCTTTTCACAGGACTGTTTGAGCACCCAAATGTGATGAGTTTAACATCTCAACAGGCTGGGAGTAGCACAGAGGATGCACAAAAGATTATGACCATTAATATGACCATTAATGAACACCAGCTCCAAACATCACCCCTGGCACAGCCAGAGACTCCTGGCCTGGGAAAAGATCGATATGAGAAGGATGAGAACCCAATGAACATCAAAGGGATCAATAACCAATAGGAAACCATTACTAGAAGGGGTAACTTGGGACCAGCGAACACCAAACCAATTTCTCTGGGTTTTGATGGGATAAACATGGGGAAAATCCAGTAAAAACCACGTGTGATGGAATGTCTGTCTCTGCAAGTGTGGGCGACACGATTTCTGTAGCACATCCTGGCCAGGACTGGGTTAAGACAGCGATGCCTTAATTCTCTAACACTGAAAATGCTCCTGGAGAGGTTTTGTTGTTCCTGCAGTTCTGGTGACACAGAGCCCTCCTCTCCAGGGACAGAATTTCCGTGGCCTCAACCCGAACCATCCTTGTCATGCATGAGACATTTTTGTAAAACAAGAACCAACAGAGCCCAGAGCACCCCGGGGCCTCTGCTGCAGCTGGCATCTCAATGAAACCAAAACTGCAGGACAAACCAGAATAAATAAATTAATTAATGAAAAGCTGGAGTTGCACTTAAAAAACAAGCAAACCAAAACAAAACCACAAAAAAAAAAAAACAAACCCAAAACAGCCCACAAGTTTGTATTTCAAGTCCCCAGGAAAAAAAAAAAAATCAAACAACATATTTGCCTTATAATCTACCAAAATGCTGGTCAAACAAATTCACTCTTAAATGAATGCTGATTTTTCACAGTTATTTTCAGACGTGGCAAAGTTAAAAGCAAGTCAATGGCTCAAAAAAGTCAATTTTACCTCCATACTAGAATTTCCATTTGAAATTGGATTTGCAGTTTCTTCCTCCATGATCTAGAAATCAAGAATTTTAAGATTTCTCTCTGAACCTTTAACAATTTTTACACAGTTTCTTGAAACGCAAAGATTAAATAGGAACATTACATTTGAAATTAAAAAAAAAAAATACAGTGTAATGGAAATCCTGCCAAAGAACACTAATAGTTTATTGAACCTCCTGATTTCTATTTCTAAATGAGATGTTTAAATTTAATATATATTTGCCGGAAGCTCTAATGTAAAAACCAGCTGTTGACTTTGTTAGATTAATATAAATAGAGCTTAATTTAAAGGACGCTCAAACCTGGACTTTAACATTGTCAGCTCTGTTGCCAAGAGGAGATTTTCTGAAAAGTTGAGTTACCATTTATGTATCTAAGAAATAGAGCAACATTTCAGAAACTCCAGGTGTTTTCACTGAATCTCTGTGTCGACAGCGTCCTTGATGTGTTGATAAATTCTGAAAACTGGGCAACTGTGGTTCTCAAACAGCAGATGAGATCTTCTGACAACACCGCCCCAAGGAGATTTCTGCTGGAACATCTCTGAGGTAAAAAGGCACATGAAGGAGGAATTTGACCCTGCTGTGTCTAAGAAATATTGCCATCAGCTTTATCACAAACAGACAAAACCAGCACAGAAGTGAGGCTTTTCTGTGCCTTTCCAGAAGGAAAAGGAAAAAATAAATTCAGGTGTTCAAGTCTGAGAGCCGTGGTTGATGGAAATACCAAAGAGAGGAGCTCTTCAGAACTTTTTGCACCAAAAAGTTCTGTTGGAAGGACATTCAGCATAAAAATAAACTGTGTTTAAAAATAAAAAGTAAAAAGCATCAAGCAATAGGTCTCAGGCCAGAGCCTCAGCCTTGCTCACTCTATTTCAGCACAAAAATGAGACCTGAACCCATCTCAAAGGCAAAATATCCCAGCGGCAGGATCCAGCTCCTGGGGTATCTGTGTGGGAATGTCCTGACATCCATCAAGGCAGCTGAGGAACAGACAGTCAATACTGAGTGCCTGCTCCATGGCAAAACTCCAGCTTGCTTTATTTTCTCCCTACTGACCTTTTCAAATCATTAAGACATTAAAAAAAATAGTTAGACACGCCAAAAAAAAGCAAAAAAAACCCCCAAACGAACAACAAAAAACATCCCAGCCAAAAGCAGCTGTCTGGAACTAAAGAACTTTAACTACAGGAGGTAAAATAATCTGGGGAGATGTCTCTTAGGTTTAAGTGCACTGTTTGTGTTCCAGGGTGGAACAAATCCCAACTGAATAAACAACCTCACCAGAATAAATTGGTATGAATAGGATTTTATGACAGAGCAGTCCAGGAACCAGGCCAGGGCATCCCCTGCTGATCAGGCTGCAGTGGTCCCTTTATTCTCAGGTTGAATAATTTTATCCACTCCTTGCCCTGTCCCTGGTGATCTCAGCCACCCCTCTCTTCTGCTCTCCTGTACTGACCAGGACAGCCGCTCACAAGAAGGAAAGAAATTGTCTCGCTGAGAAATCCCTTCGTGGCTTTTGCTCTTTCTGCCCTTTCTTCATGATTTATGGTTTGAGGCCCGGGTCGCGCTGCGAGGTCTGGAGCCCCTGCTCAATCTGCTCTGCTCAGCTGCACCATTCCTCTTGCTCAAACCTCCCCTGAACGCCGCTGAAATGTGAGCACTTTATTTAAGTAAACTTGCAACGTGCCTGACAGGGCTGTGAAAAGGCTTGCAAAACACTGTAGTTATCTCTGGAAGGGACTCATTTTGCCTTTGTACTCATCCTTTATCATTTTCAGAAAGTCAAGGACTCACAGGAAGCCTGCACACATTCTGCGCTAGCAACACTCAGAGAGGAGGGAAAAAATAAAGCACCAAGCCAGACGCTTGGTTACCTTGAAATAAAGCAGGAAATGTAATTAAAAACCTCAATTACAATTGGCATTTCTGATTCTGTTGCTGCAGGAGGCCATCTTGCCAAAACTGGCAAAGCAAGACTCCCTAGAGAGAAGCTCTGAACTACATTTCAGACCACTTTATTAATCATTCCATCATCATCATCATAACGTGTTGAACTCAGTATTTAGTGATTAAATGTTACACATTCAGGGCTGAATGTTCAAAGAGGTTTGCTTCAGACTATTTGTTCTTGCACAACAACCTGCATGGAGTGGCTCTTGTACACTCACACCTGAATATTGAGGCTGAGATGGATCCCTGCAGGAGACAAGACCCCAGCACCATTTCCTCACACTGGGGCTTTATTGGTAAAAATTGCAAATGGGCTCATGTAATGTGGAGCCTGACATTTACGTGCACAAATCTCACCATGCACACATCTGGACAGATGTGGATTTCCCAACCTCACTTTGAAGCCTCATTTCTGGCTCTGCCTGGGCCAAGCTTTACTGAAAAGACTGAAACTTGATTTACATTTCCTTCTTTTGTCAGTGGCAGAGAACAAGTGACTCCTTTTCCAGCGAGTTCTGGAGGCAGAGGGGATGAAAGCCCGAGGAAAGGTCCGTGCTGCACAAGCTTTGTAAGGAGGGGAGCTGAGATGTGGCTGTCACCCAGAATAAACGTGTGTGACAAGAGGTCCTGGCTGTGAGTGTCCCCCTCTCGCTCTCAGGTACCCACACATCACCAACACAAAGCTGGGCAGGTTCTTCACCACCTCTGCTGCAGCTTAACTTCACATCTCCCTCAGCTCCCCTTGTCCAGCCGAGCAGGGTGGGAGGGTTGGGACAAAGGTGACACAAAAGGAAGGCAGAGCCAGTGACAATGTTGGTAGAGACACAGTGAGGGAAAGGGGACGGGAAGATCAGCAGTGCTGCAGAGCCTGGGGAAGGGATGTTCCCCCAAAACCACTGAGCGGCTGAGTTTGCTTCACAAATCACACACCTGACAAACCAGGCTCTGTCACTTGCCGGGGAGTGGCCCCTCAGAGAGGCAGGATTGGTGTTTCTGTGTCAGCCCCAGTTAATCCACAGCCCGACATCCCAGAGCTGGTGCCAGGCCTCGTGTGCAGAGCAGAGCCTGGGGCAGCACAAAGGAGGATCTGCCCAACACCTCAGACAGCCTGGAGAAGGACTGGAACTGAATCCAGAAGCCCAGAGCCTTGGGCTGCTCCAGTGCAGAACCTCAGAGATTGCTGCTTGAAACGCTGCATTGATCCTTCACTGATCTCAGGACTACAGGAGGAGCTTTGAGCCCTTAACCTACACACAGCTCAAGAACCTTCCCCATGCACCTCACCTCTGCTGGAGCTTTGAGACACAATTAGAGAGCCATCCATGCATTCCATTTTCATGCAGCTACTGCATGTGCTAACAGAAGAAATGCTAGCATTGTGTTTAAATGGCATCAATCCCCAATTCACCTCAATTCCTTTCCAACTCTTCCTTCCAACCCCTTTCTGTGGCCTGTGCCAGCTCCTCCTCCAACACTGGCAGGAACATTTCTATCCTAAAGAAACTCCCTTGGTGCTCTTTAGCACATCTCACGGCTCTCCTGGGCCACCAAAATATCATTAACCCTGGAATTCAAGCACCGAGTTCCCAAACGCAATCAGCTAAACACAAAACTCTGAGCAGAGAGTGAGGTGATGTCCACAAAACTTCTGCACTTGAATGTGGAATTCATCAGGGTCAGAGCTTGTATAACCTCCCCACGTAAAACTTCTGAGGTGGGTTCTGAGGTGCACATTAAAAACATCAATGCTGCATCCTCTTTTCACCAAATTAGCACCAAAAAAACTCCAATAAAAGGTCCAGCAAATCCTCAAAGCTTGTGTGCGAACACCTTACACAGATACAGAGACAAAAGCAGGTAACTGAATGGTCAGTGACCATAAAAGATGTGTTATCTTAGATTTCATTGAAAATTATGTTAATGCTCAGTTTAAAATGAGCCTGAAAGTCCATCAGCAGTGCTTAGGAACTGCTTTAGGCTGCACCTCACAAGTACCTTTGGGTCCAGGAAGAGGGCAGCTCCTTAAATCTTATCTGACACCTGGTGGCAAAGTCGGCATTTTCTGATCATGAGGCTTTGCAAATCTGAGAAGGTTCAAAAGTGAAATAAGGGATTTACCATGAGCTCTTCACAGGTGGGTTTTTTTTGTAGTGGAAGAGGAAGGACATGCGTTTTGGGGCGATTCCACATCTAGACCTGCTCATCAGGCACAATTCCAGATAGGAAGGCTTACTGAGAGTGCCAAGTGAGCTTGAGCTACCATATTTCAAAATATAGAGAGGAACAGTTTAATTTATAACAGCAAAATGTTTAATGCAGCTAACCAAGTGAACTTTCTCAATCCATTTATTCCCCAAAATCAGTAATTCACGTGTTTTACGTGACAGAAAACTATAACTACACATCCATAGCTAATAGATTGATCATTTTGATTTTTTTTTTCTTGATGACTGTAACAGTATCACAGGCATGCAAATAATTTGAAGTGACTTTTTCAAGGCCAGCACAGTGTTTTAATACTCTTCTTTGTGTCAACCACCTGCCAAAACTTTAGCTGAATCAAGCAGTTCCAGCTCATTGGAACTCTAATTATTATAAGCACAAGTGACTTTTGGAAGAGCAGCGAGCTCTCCATGACAGGGCTGGCAGGAGCTCTCCAGGCAAATGAATTAAACTCCACTCACTGCTCCTGATTGCAAGATCATTCCCCATTTTCTGATTCTTTGCTTTCACAGGAAATTAGTGCGGAATGTTTCCAGTGTGAAAGGAGTATTTTTCAAATTAAAAAAAAAAAAACCCACCCACAAAACATTCAAATCAGGTAAAGGCACGGGGCTTCTCTCTATTTATAAAGCCCAACACCTTGGAATCAGGGGAAATAATGGGGTTTCTCTCTATTTATGAATCCCCAACACATTGGAATCAGGTAAAGTCATGGGCTTTCTCTCTATTTATAAAACCCAACACATTCAAACTAGGTAAAGTCATGGGGTTTCTCTCTGTTTATGAAACCAAACACATTCAAACCAGGTAGAGTCGCTGGACTTTTCTCTATTTATGAAACCCCAACACATTGGAATCAGGTAAAGTCATGGGGTTTCTCTCTGTTTGTGCCCATGTGACAATGACAAACTCAGCCATGCCCAGACAAAGCTGGATTTAGTCACAACACAATCAGCGTTTTTATTCCTCATGCAAAGCAGGGCACATTAGCTGCAAACACCCTTGGCAGTTGTGCCCCCTCTATTAACACCTCTCTCATGCTGTGACAGGAGAGCCACTGGAACCAAAACTGTTCATTTTCTGCCTCCTCGCTGCGATTCAATCTTTACTCTGCTACCAGGCCACGCTGCTTTGTTGGGTCACAACTTCCCTGCTAAACAAGAGGTGATTCCCAACACAGCAGCAAGGTGGGAGACAATTTTCAAAGGATACCAGGGTGAGGGGGATTTGGAATTATTGTTATTATTATTACTATTATTATCATTATTACTACTCCTACACTGGGATTTACAGGAGAGCAGGAGTGAGGCTGGGCTCTGCCCCACCAAAATTCAAGGGGAGCGAATTGGGGTTTGTGGCTCTCTGTTCCTTCCCTCAGAGGAAGCAGCTGCTCATGGCCAGGTGCAGAACCCCGAGCTGCAGCTCCCACTCCCTATGCGCCGCCCTCACCCGCAGAATGGGAAGGATTTTTTGTGCAAGATGCAAAGCAAGGCTGTCAAAAAGCAGCAGTGACCCCTCTGGGTGTCATTTTCCCATGTCATGTCTATGAAATATGGGAAATAAGAGCATCAGCATCACTCCTGCCCCCAGTTATATTCACTCTGTCATCGTTTCTACCAGCTCAGCATCACAGCTTCCTCGCACACCTCACACCCTCTCCTGGTGTTTGTCTGCAATTCGTGTTCCTTCCCAGCCACCTCCTCCCTGGAGAGGTGCATTCAATCAGAAGGATGTGTTTACTCCCTTTTGACCAGAATCTGCTCTTGATTTAGCTCTGGCTATTTTTCCTGGCACCACTTGCTGCTGCTTCTGGAAGGATTCCCCATGGAAATGTTCTCAGATCTGCTTTGCCTCCTGGTGATAGAGTAAATTTTATGTCCCTTCCCTAGCAAACTTTATCCTTTTTTTTTTTAAGCCAGTTCTTGTAAAATTAAAATGTCTTTTCTACAAAGGAAAGAAAGGACTGAATTATCCCTGATTTAATTTCCCTGACCCTGCTGCCTTGACCTCCTGTCACTGTGAGCAGGATACTGGAATATTCCTTTTTAACCTGAAGCTTTCATCTTTTAATGATCCGCAATTAAAACATAGCAGTTTTCACTTGGAAATTATCTGTTTGCAGTCAGACTGGGGGGGAGTGGATGATCTGAAAGTTCCCTTCCAACCCAAACCAGGAAATTCTCAGCTGGTCAACAAAAGATTGCACCTGAGAGCCCGTGAACACCTGAGCTCTCCTATCAGCTGAGGGAGGATGGGCAGTGCCAGGTGATTGGGAAGTCTCTTTCTTTGGAGGAACAGCAGAGGAAAGACAGGACAAGCACAGACCGAAATGAGGCCACAGTAAAACTGTGAAGTTCTCTGGTTCCTCGTGTTTGCCTGGAAATCAGAACTCCCAAACTCAGTTTATGGTTTTCTGTAAAGACTCAAACAGTTAAAGCTGAGTTACCTGATATTTCCACTGAAACACATCAGGACATTCATACTCCTTCGGCTTTCATTAACAGCTCAGCACAGGTCGCAGCATTTCCAGAAATCTTCTCACAGCCACGACAGCAAGGAATTTACTGCCACTTTTAACTACAAACTGAAACTCCAGGAACTCCCAGGAGACATCAGTGGCCTTGTTTTGGATGAAACTGAAGCACTGGCCAAATCCTGGCTCAGACCAAATTATTTTTAAACAGAAATTCCTCCTCTGCCTCCCTCCCTCACAGCCCTGATGACCCATTTGAGGATTTATCATAAAGCCACAGCTTTGGGTTTCCCCCTTCATCAACCTGGTGTGACACTGGCCAAATCTGTCACCGCCACCACTGTGACAAAGCCTCAGACAGGAAACCCTGACATTTCTTTTCAGATGGTGCAGGACATGTAATCAAATTAATAAATGTCTTTTTTTTTTATTTCATTACTAAACGCTGGGAGCATTGATCCTATAAGCAAATAAGACACTTCTGGAGAATCAATACCAGCTTCTAAAGGGTGGTCAGGAAAAAAAAGCTGCTCTGCAGAATTAAAAAGGCCTTTTGGAAATACTGCCATTCCCAGCCACAGCCCTTTCCTTTAGATCCTGAGCTGGTTTTGGATTGGAGGTGTGCTTCCTCCCCTTGTGCATAACTTCATCTGCAACTCTTCTGTTGCTTCCACTTTTGCCTATTTTTTTTCTTATTACAATGACCAAAAAAAACCCAAATTAATTCATATGCTTCATTTTTATGCAAGTAACCCAAGGCCACCTCTCAGAACGCTCATTCCTGCATGGATTTCTCTGTCTCCGAGCCAGCAGCTGCCCCTGCAGCAAGGCAATATTCTCCTTTATTGCCAGAGGCTCCTGTGACCTGGGCTGGCCCCTGCAGGTGTTTTATTAATGCTCACACTGAGATTCCCTGCACACCCCACTCAGAATCCAGGCTTTGCTGATCCCATTCCCTCTGATGTCGGAGAGCCCAGTGGTTGTGTACAAACAATTCATGCTGGGAACATGCACTGACAGAGATGAGCCACAGGGACAGGAAAATACCCACAAATGACCCTGAGAAGGATGAACTCGGGCACACAGGGCATTGAACCTGTCAGAGGCTCCCTCAGCACAGAAATCAGGGCCACAAGAGCATTTCGTGCCACCAAGCACTTTAGCTGGCATCAGCAGTTGTTTGTTTTTATTCATTTGGCTGTTATGGACCATTTTTCCAGCTTGCCATTGGAATTTAGTCAAACACACTGTGTCACTTCCCATCTTTGGGAGACTCATTGGAAACACCATTGAACTTGATTTTCAGGTGGTATCAATAAAGTGACATCCTACAAAACAATAGCAGCTCTCCTTTTGACAGAAACACGTGTAATTTTATTATCCAAAGCAGCCCAGAGCCTGCCAAGGAGCTCCCAGGCCTTTGATCACAGCTTTGCTCAATCTTCCCATAACCTCAGCACGATTATATTTGCAATGGATGGCATTAAACCCAAAGAATCCTGTCTTGTGACAGATCCCTGACTCAGTGTTATGTCACCTTCTCTCTCGGGAGGATTGAATCCTGTGAAAGTCAACTTCAGTTCAACACAACCAGAAAAGGCACTCCCTGGAGGCCGAGGGTACAAAGATCTACTCACAATTTATTGTCAAATACCACATTAAGCACTCAGGAACAATGACTTTAGATTGGCAATGTCTGTCCACAAATACTGAGTGACACATTGCCTTATAAAATATTTACCTAAAGTTTATTTTCAGAACTGTCATTCCTTCTGTCCTGCCCATGATAAAAGAACGTCACATCTGCTCTGACAGCTTTTCAAATCATTACCTGAAACAGAAGGATGACTGGATACAGTTTGTGTTCTGATTTATATATACAGTATTTAATTACTCATTAATAAAACACTGAACTTAATGAGGTAACCAGTTCAGGGTAGAGCTTTATAAAACACAGACTGCAGCACCAAAAACCACAGGAAATGAATGCAGAAGATAAAGCAGCCACTTCAGACTAAGCAGGAATATTTAATTATATTAACTTTAATAACAGAGTCTTCTTTTCATCTTCCTCCTTTGCAGCATTTGAAAGCCATTCTGTGCAAGAAGCTGTGCTGGCTAATCCGGATTTCTTGTCAAACAATGGGAGTTGGGAGAAAATGCCTCCAGATCATCCAGCACAGCCAGGCCACAGCTCACTCACTTGTCCTAAAACTGAGGTGAGGATCTTTACAGCTTCCAAAATGAACAGAGGGAGTTTCCACCTCTCAAGGATTTCCAAAACCTTGATCCAAAGCAAGAGTCCCTGGCACTGATCCTGTCAGGAATTCAGCGAGCACAGAGCCTGTGCAGGATCAAGGACAAAGTGCAGGAATAAGGATTTAGGTTTAGGCTGGGACTTACTGGAGGATTTGGGGAGGGAACAGGTGCTCTGTGAGTGCCACGTGCACGCTAAGGGGGATTTTCAACATTGCTGCTCCTGGTAAAGACTTCAAAGGGCTGTGATGAGAACGTCCCCAAATCCTGCACCGTGGGTGAAAATCCTGGCCTGAGCTAAAGGAGAGCTTTGCATTTTCCCTCAGCTGATGGAGGATGGCAGGCTCTGCTCAGAGCAGAGAAATCCACCTTGGAATTCCTTTGTCAGACCTTCTGAGCTTTTCAAAACCTGCACTGGACAGCTTTTCTTAAAGAATTAATTTCACTGAATCAGCCAAACCAAGACCGTCCCTTTCAGTTTTATGATCAGCAGCCATTTCCAAGAAATTTCCTTGAAAACATCCCATGAAATTTGGGAACAAACAACTTTCCAGGATGGCCACGGGCCAGCTACAAATTATTTGACAGATGTGAGTAAAAGTACATGAAGAGATCCATTATTTGGCCTGCAGAGAAATTATTGTGTCACTCAATAGACAATCATACCTATTTCAACAAATATATATTTATATGCATACACACATGTACATAGGTGCTGTCCTACCTGGCAATTCTTCACTATTAATACCTTCACCAGGAAACACTGGTAGTAAAGAAGGCTGAAAAAGGGCAAGAAAAATCTCCCTACATTCCCAGATGTCATTTTAACAACGACTGATATATGACAATTGTATGCACTTTTTAACTGCGAGTAAAACAGCCATTACACTTGTTACATTTTTATGGGCAGCGTTATTGGAGAGAAAACGGCTTTGGCAATATATATTTGAAAAATTGTTGCTCTTATTCACAATTCATGAATGCAGCCCTCCTGCAGTAAATCAGAGCTACAGCCAGGCTTCCATCACGTTGCATTTTAGGCAACAGTGCTGCTGCTGGGCTGGGGTTTTATAGGATGGAAAGCCAAAATATACCCCACAGGGGTGGGGTGGCAAAAAAAAGGGATTGGATTAAAGCTTTTTTTAAAGCTTAAGTTTTTCCTGCAGCCCCAAGATTTAGGGATTTCATGGCTGGCCTAAACACGGCCACAAGGAAAGCACAAAATCCAGAGAGTGGGAATGCATTAACTGCAAAGGGTGAAATTTGTAACTGCCTGACCTCCACTTTGTCCAGTTGATATTGCTCTTTTCTTGATTAAAAACAAAAAAAAAGTTAAAAATCACATGTTTTAGTACAGATCAATAACCAGGGCACACAGAACAACAGCAATTTGGGAACGCAATGAACTTAAAAAAAAAAAAAAACCTTCTGAAAATGGGTTTATTAGATAATCATTAATTGCATAATTATTTCTTTAAAGGCAAAATTAAGGTTGAAAAATGGAAAACTCCAAAAGAGCCGTGAACCTGGACACCTCCAGTGCCTGCCCAAAACATATCTCTGCAGATTTTATACTTATATATATTTATGCACACACAGACAATGCACGTGGGGGATTTGGGAGCAGCAATTCCCATTTTACCTCCTCAGTAAATAAAACCTCCAGGATAACCTGTAAGAACCAGAACATGACAGAAGGAGCTGCAGGTCTAAGCAGAGATGCTGCCCTCAGCTCCAGGGGAAAGAGCAGCCCGTTCAGAGCTGTGACCTTGGTTTAAATAAACCTCTGCCATCAATTATCAGCTGCTCAGAAAGCTCACTGGGATTTTCCCGATTTATCCAAAGCCTGTTTCTCACACTCACCAAAGGCTTTATTCCATCCTGCTGGAATGGGATGTGTGCATGGCAAAAGGCTGAAGGAGAAATTAAATGGAATTGGGAGTGACAGGTTTCATGTCCCTCCAGGAGCACACAGGTGAAGGTGCACTCTCACCCAACACCAGCAGCTGCTGTCCCATCAAAAGAAAGCAAAATAAATCCCAGCCAGCCCAAACCAAAGCATCAGTAACTCTTTAAAAACAATAGGAAAAGAAAAAAAAAGTTTCAAAATATGTGTTCCATAAATAAAATATCCAAGTGGAGGCTGCAAGTGCAATATCGATCCCAGTTGCAAGGTGAGACACAGAAGTGCAGAGCTGGCACTCCCAGCCTTCTGAACTGACAATAAATCCCAGCCTTGGAGGTACCCAAATTACCATTCTGCACCTCTCCAGTTGGAGGAAGTCATTAATTAGGCTGCCTTCCTTACTCGGGAGGTGAAGGTGGAATAATTCCACAATTCCCTCTGGCCAGCTCCTTATTTACAACTTGTGTGGGACCTTCTGCAAACTGATGGGTAAAAATCATCTCTCAGCAAATGCCATGCAGGGAGGCAAAGCAGAGCCAGAGAAAGGTGAGATTGTTGATAAATTTGTGGTGCTGCTGATTACTGATCTTGAAAAAGAAAATAAAAAACGAGTGCTGCAAAGCTACATGGGGAGTGCCTTTGGAAGGTGCAATAAATCTGAGTTTGTTTTCCACTGTAGTCAGGAAATGTGGCACCAAGGGAACACAGTTGCGGGTGTTTTCCTGTGTGTTTTCTGACATGATTTCCTACCAGGGGATTGGGAAGGAATGAATGAATTCACCTGGGAGAGTGGCAAAAAATCCTCTGGATATCCCTGAAAACAGCAGCTCAGCTGATGGGACAGTGGCAAAGTGTCAACCCTTTTTTTTGGCCAAGAAAGCATTTTTCTTAATTTCTACATTAAATGTGTAATTTAAAAAAAAATATTATTTCTCCTGCTGATTTATTGCAGTCAAAGACACCTCAAGTAGCTCAGGGAGTGCATTCACAGTTTGAAACCATTCTTGGATGCAGGAGGTGCTGGTTTATAGGACACAATTTTGCAGTTTTGAAAGCAAACAAATGAACATTTAGGAGACGACTTTAAAATCTGACTGGAAACAAAAAGCTTTGCAGCTTTTCCCAGCAGATTTTGTTTTGATGCAGTTTAATTTCTGACACCTTCCTGCTGCACCAGCAGAACACCTACGGGGAGTGGGCAGGTGGGGGAACCAAAGCTGGGAAAACACCAGACTTTTGGAACAGTTCAGGAGATGGATTTGTAAATTCTGGCACAGCTGACACCTCCCACAGGGACATTTATTTCCATTCTGCCAACGTTTCCATTGAATCCCACTAAAACCTCACCTGCACCTCGTGGTGCACAGGTAGGTTTTTTAAGCATCCACCACCAAAAAATAGTTAGGTCTCTTTAATCAGATCTCAAACAAAACTCTGGTGCAAGTCAAGCTGACAGGAAAACTCAAGCCGCAGAACTTTAATGCTGCAGGGAAGGAAATATTCACTTTTTTGGAGGTAAATTAGCTACAGATTGGATCCAAACATCACCAGAAAATCCATCAGCGTGCCTTGATCTGACTCTGATGTACAGAAAGGAAATTCAGACCTTCCTTAGGCCTGGCCTCAGTGAAAGACTGAATTATCCAGGCTGAGTCTTGGTGTTTTGAGGGATTAGAGAAGTGGTTTTATAGCACAGAAATTGTGTAATCATCAGTCAATATTAACAGGAAAAATTTGCATACAAAGTTCACATTCAAGATCAAAATATGTTCTGTGGTTGGGTTTGGGATTTTTTAAATTAATATTATTTATGATGTGTCTCTTTTCCATCCCCCTCTCTACCACCTTAGTTCCTCTTTAATAAAGCCAAAATCTCACTTTAAATGCATTTCTCCAAGGCTCCAGACCATTTTTAGAGAGAGAGCAGAAAGGAAAGGGGGGAATCAACATCTCATGGGGTCAAAAACCAAGATGGGAGCACAAGGACCAGCAGCACAAAAAAAACCTACAGAAGTCACTGTACAAAACTTGGAAAGAAAGGAAAAAAAAATATTAGACTACATTTATAAGTTTAATAGGGGTTAGCTGTGTGAGCTGTTTTACAAACCGACTGGGACAGAAAGCCTTAAAAACCCAAAAAATTGCTTTTAACTAAAACTGTTCAACAGGTTATGAAAAAGTATCATGGGGCTAATGCAAAGTCAGCTGGATCCCCCATAAATCTTCTGTCCAACCCAATGACTTCATGTCAAGCTTTATTTGATAAATGTTCAGAATAAATAAGGTGTGTGCTTTGCCCAGGAATGGCAGGAACAACATGGAAATATTCCAGATCAGCCTGGCCTGAGGGAATTTCTGCCCTGCAGGAAGTGCAGAGTGCTTCACACTGACACAGGGAGGGGGGAGAAGGTCAAGGTGAGAAATATTTTAAAGGAAAAGGGGAAAATAATGTGAGAAAAATTAATCCACAACACCAGAGGTTTCTGTCCAAAAAGGAGACAGAGGAGTCCTGTCACTTTATCTGAATAAATGGAGAGGCCATGGAGCATTTCCCCTGGGGTCTCTCAGATTTTGGAGGACGCAGCCTCCTTTTATCCCAATTTCCTGCCTGTCCCTCTCTCTTTCCCCATGGACTGAGGGATTTGAGAGGCACAGACTTTCCAAAAACACCCAACACCTGAGACCCCCCTCTAAGGTATAATTCCCCCCTTTGTCCTTCCCTTGCATCACTCAGTGGAATTCCTTATGGAATTTATGGATCTTCTCATTGTTCCTCTCATCTCTCAATATTCAATTTTATTTATCTGCAGACCTTTGGTTTGTTTGTGAATGCAAATTTCCCTGGTTCCATTCATCAATCAGTGGAATCCCCCCATTGTTTCTTTTATCTCTCAGTGTTGGTTTTATCTACTGGCAAGACCCACAGTTTTGTTTGTGAAGACAAATTCCTTATTCCTGTCAGAAAGTTGTAATATTTAAAAAGAAAATAGTGTGTTGTACTGATTTCCAATAGCAGCACCACTAAATCCTTCCCAGCCATGAATTTACTTTTATAAAAGCCTGAAACAAAAGTCATGTGGAAGTCTCTCTGAGGAAGTCCTCACCCAGCAGCCTCTGTTCTTGCTGAAAGGCAGAATTGAATTCCCCTGCAGGACACCCACACCTCATCAGCACCAAACACAGTGTTTTTCTTAAAAAAAAGAAATCCACACAGCTATTCCAGAAGATTTTGTTCTTGTCAGAACTTGGACCAAGCTCAGGAAATCACAGGGGAAAACCCTACACTGGTGCTAAACTGGAATTTATTTCAGGCTTTCTTCAGCAACAAATGTAAAAAAAGGAAAACAAAAACCAAACCAGCAGACTGAGAGATGCTCCATTTTTCACTGAGTCAAATGTACTGACCTCACTCCACCTTTCCCTGATACAGATATTCTACAAATACAAATAACAAAGAGAACTCCAGCAGATGCCGAGGAGCGGCAGGGTACGTTTAAAAATGTGGATCCAGATCCTCACCCTGCGCAAGCACAGGAGGGGAATCCATTCCTGGCACTTCCCAAACTCTGCCCTGGGATTTGCTGAGGGGCACCACCAAAGCTCCCACACCATGGCTCAATCACTCAGTGATTGGGAATTAAAATAATAAAGCTTACAGGAGGGGAAAAAAAAAAACCACATAAAAATTAGAATTTAACAGTCAAATATCCACACTGAGAAAATGGAGAAACTTCACCTCTCCCAAGTTTCCCAGGAAAGAGGAAGCTTGACTTTCTAATACTCATTCAGGCATGCAGGATGCACAAGAACTAATGGAAAACAAACACAGATAATCCTGCTGCAGACCATTGATGGAATAATGAGACATCATTAGCATGTAAAAAGAATTTAAGGAGCTAACATAATTTGAGAGTGATTGACATGTGGAAGAAAAATGCCTATATAGTATTTGCTCATTTCATTAAACTGTTTAGAGAAAATCTTAAATATTTAATCCAAATTTTCAGTCTCTGGTTCACAAATGAGCCATCAGTAACTTAATTTTCTGTACTCTCACAAAAGAAAAAATAAAACTGCAGCAAAAGGTGAGTAAAACGAGAACAAAACCCCTTGCAGACTGCTAAAAGCTAAGCTGTATTTTGTACCTCACTCCCAAATTTCTGGTTTTGGTGATCAAACACAGCCTGGGGATACCTAAAAGTTATGAGTTCACATCTTACCTGTAACAGAGAGCTGGGCAGGAAATCCATACCCCAAGCAGCTGCTTCATCATCCGAGACCTCCAGCAGCAGGAAACAGAAGAGTTTCACCCAGAACAACATAGAAACTTCTCAAGAAAGGGTTTTTATGAGGAAAATCCTGAACAAATTATTTCTCTTTAGGTTTGTAGCTCTTCCAACCTCACATTATACCTGCAACCTTTTAACCACCCCAGAACCATTGTCCCCCAGAAAATATTCATTGAATTCAGGTGCCCGATCCAGGTGTTTCCCATTAGGGGAAAACCCTTTTTAGGAGACCTTAATTAAGTTCTTTTACACTTATGGACTGTGCTGCAAGCCCTCATCAAAGTATGGCACTCGTGAGTGAGATGAACTGCTGTTGTGGGGAGAAATCCATGTGGAAAAAGACTATTTTAGACAAAATAATGCTCCTGTTTTCCTCAGGGGAGGCCTGTGTTTGTTTTCTCCATCCTTATGAAGCAGCTAAATGCAAAATACTCATGCAGAGAACCATCCTGACGGGAAAAGAGTGAGCTCAGGGAGGCAGCTGGAGTGGAACTAATGCCAACAGCTGAAACCACAAGGGGAACCAGCTACCCCAGACATCATCAAACCAGCATTCCCTGCTCCGCAAAAACAGATCTCAGCAGTTTTTCCCCATTAAGCCGCACCTTCCTGAGCACACCCATGAGTGTTGGCTCAGCCCGGGCCCAGGGATCTCACTGTGCTTTAGGGGCTGAAACACAGAACAATCCACAACCCAGAATCCTTCCCAGCCCTGCTCCATTTCTGTCCCATTTCAAAGGGAAAGTAAAGGGAATTTTTCCAGTGACCAACCCAGGGTGGTTTCCCCTCCCTGCAGGAGCGTGGGGGTTTTTCCTGAGGTTACAGAGCCCATCCGTGCTCACCTGGCTCTCAGCTGGGGCCAGGCAGCTCAGCTGCTCCGTTCCTGTGGAATTCCAGCACAGCTCTGCCTCTGCCTGAGCTCTGTGCACGATGGGCACATTTCATCTGCTTGGGGGGTGATGGTATTTCAGGCAATAAAGGAAAAAGTTCTAAGAGTTTTCCTAGCTGCAAAAACTCTTTAAAGAGTTTTCTGTCTTAAAACCTATTGGACCCGAAATGCATGACCTGAAAAGAAATGAAATTTGCACAAAAGCCAGCCACAATAAACATTTGCTCCTTAAAAACTTGCTTTTATTCAGATCTTGCCCATTAATATCAAATTGCCAACGGAATTTGTTCTCTTTTAGTCCAGCCCATCCTTTTGAGTTCTGGAACCAAGTGGCACAACTGGACTCCAGAGCCAAAGCAACAGGGACAAAAATGCCTTTTCTGGGGCATTTCTGGAGCAGGTGGTGGATGCACCTGCACAGAGGGATCTCACCTGAATTGTTCCCCTCGGTGCCCCTGCCTGCTCCTGCTGCCACCAGCACTCACAAAGCCACCACCACCACTGATCCCAAGCAATAATGAGATAAATAAATGCCCAAGGTTTAATGGGAAGGAGAGGTGCAGCAGGAACTCCTGACAGCTCTTGTGTTTTAGTGCCAAGATTTAGTGTGGCTATGCCTGGATGGATTTGGGATGGATGGATGGATGGATAAATGAATAAATATCTGTTTGCCCTTCCCCAGCCCTGTGTTACTGCAGTAGAATCCCCCTTTTGACTCTGATCTCCCCCTGCAGCACCCAGGTTTGCCTCCCCGAGGAATGCCCTGGTGCCTCAGTAAGCAGAGCCTCAGGAGCAGCTCCCTGAGCTCTCAGGACAGATTTCCTTCCCATTTTCACCCTCTCTGGGAGGATTGTGCGGGAAGAACTCGAGTAAATAACTCAGCCATGACAGGGGCTGGAGGGAGTGACATTTCTGGCTCCTGTTCACAGCCACCTGTCAAGGCTGGGGCTGCAGAGAATTAGAAATCTCCAAGTGAGAGTGGCTCAGTGTCCTGTAAGAGCTGCTCCCTGACTGCCTCGCTGTCAGTTTGTAACCTGCAGCATGAGCCCTTTCAAATCCTCTGTAATTTCTGAACTGCGAGGGATTTGGGGATCTTATCAGCAAAAAAAGAATATTGTTAAGGTTTCTTTCTCTCGAGTGTTTCAGGTCCATAATAGCTCTGTGAGTGAGCTGGATCTGTCTAATATTTTAACCTTTCAAAAGTTGCAAAGTTTGTGTGCTGCCAGCACAACGTCCCCCAAGCCACCTGGGTCACAGCTGGATGGACAATTACACACAAACCCTCTGGGACATTACTTAGTTGGCTTTATTAAAGGATAATAACTCTGCTCAGCCAGAATATGTAAGAGAGAAACTGTCTTTTGTGTGATATAAATATGAATATATATATATTTATATTCCAATGATGGCCTTGCTGTGCTGTCATTCTGATCAGAGCCTGTCACAGCTGATATTCCAGCCCCAGGAAAGGCTCTGGTTCAAACTCAGAGCTGGGAATTCTCCCACCCTGGCCCTGTGCTCAGCACTGTGACCCTCTGTACCTGTAGGTTCCCTGCTGAAACCATGCACAGGAAATGGGAAATTTCTGCTCTGAAGATGTTCTCACACAACAACCTGATTTCTGTTTGAATCGCCCCATGGATGATTTCAGCTGATTCCTGTGCCACAGAGTTCCCCCACCCACCATGCCAAGCGCACACAGAGCACAGTTCCCTCAGCACAAAGCCACCTTAAACTCAGAATTTCAGCTGGAAATTCAGAATTTCAGCTGGGAATCCAGCCCAGATGAGCTGCAGTGCTGCTGCAAGGTGTGCAAGGGAAATGAGTCGCTGTGAAATGCTAAATATTATTTTTGCAGGGGGGTCTTTAGTGTTTCTGAGCCACCTGCCCTGACAAAAAGAATTCCTAACTCATAATTACCACCTCAGCAGGGGGATAAGAACCTGTGCTGCTGCCACAACCACCCTGGCGCAGCTGCAATGACATTTTCCTGTGGCTCATCAGCTCAAATAAACCTCCACATTTGTGTGGCCTGAGAAATGCAGCACTCAAAGCACCCCTGACCTCAGGAATCAAACCAGCAGCCCCACAAATGGGCGAGAATAAAATGCCAAGCACGTCGTCTCAGCCAGGGAAAAGGTTATTATTAAATGTTTTCATACATATATTTATACACACATGTATATATTTAATCGAGGAATGTGCTCCAAGTATTAATCAAAGCCAAATTCTGGCTCCTCTCCCAGCCCTGCTCGCTGCAGCATTTTTTTCTGGGTCCATGGGCAGAGAAAACAAAAAAGTCTTGGCATTTGAAAAGACTGATAAAATTTAATTTGTAATTTTGCCTGATAAACACTTCAAACGTGTCAAAATGTGGGGGGAAAAAATTAAGCTTGACAAAAAGTTCAGTGAAGGTGCAGTGAATGAAGCTGGGCCATGCAAACCCAGTTCACTGGGGATGGCATTTTCCAGAAAAGTCAGGTGTGACCCAGAGCTCCCAAAGGCACTGGGAAAAGTCCAATTCCTGTAAATCAGGCAGCAGAGTAAGGAACTCTTCAAATCCTCCTCCTCTCCTGGAATCCTTGGGATTTTTCCTTGTTCCTGCTTTATTGAAAGGAAAAGGAGGGGAAGGAACTGAGCTCCCAACAAGCAAGCGCTGTTAAAAGCTGTAATAAATTGGGGCTGATTGGATTTGATTTGACTTCCATGATATCTGAGGGAAATGAAAACGAAGTCTGCAGGAAACGTGTCGATTTTTCACAGGGATCAAAACAGAGGGATTGTTTCTGTAACAATAATAGAGTTTGCCATAAACATTCCCACGGGGAGAGCATTGCTGTGCTCTGATCACTGCAGCAAATGGCATCAGGAAATATTCACGTGGCAGGAGATAATGATTTTATGGAGGTGTGGGGGGAGTTGTCTGTGTGGGAACACAAAGCTGTGCACAGAATTATTTCTAGTTAAAACATAGAAACCAAGCAAACAAAAGAAATCAATTTATTCATGGAATGAAAAGGGAAACAAAGATGTGAAAGTGAGGAAAAATAAGATGTTAACAAAATTCAGTCTTTAAGATCTTCCTTTTTGTGTGTGTCTTTGTACAGAATAAAGAGAACATTTCATTCAGGCTTTCAGCCATTTCCCTGGTTTGTTCTGCATGTCTGTATAGTGTGAAAGTTAATGAAATACATGAAAAAGAGAGGAAATAAACAAAATTGTCCAGACTCTGTAGTTGTGGCATAATTCTGTCAGCCTTCTGATTTTCCACGAGCAAAAGCTGGCAAACTCTTTTCCATGGCCCCCTGATCAGCAAAGCCTTCTGGTCTGCAAAGTGCTCCTTGCTTGGTTTAGAAACATGCAGAAAACCAATTATTTCTCACCAAAATATGAATTAAAAAGTGACCACTGCTCAGGCAAGGCAGCAGCTTCCTGAATGGGAACAAAGGGTCAGCTCTGTGTCAGCTGGGGCTGGCACCCCTGAGAAACCTGCAGGCATTTCCTGGGGCTGGAAAGCCCAGAAAGCACAAGAGAAGGTGTGAAAGAAAAAAAAAAAAATGCTGGATGAACCACTAAAGTCTGCCTCCAAAAAAGACCATTTGGGCTTTCTGTATCACTCATCTCTGATGCTGAACTTTAAAATAAATGTTTCATTGTAGGACAGTAAGGAAAACCAGGGTGGTTTCATGGTACACTCTAATTACTTAAAGCAATTAAAAATAACACTGCTTTATCACACAGCCCTCAAAGAAACCCCAGCCAAAGAGAGGATTATGCACCAAGAGCAAACACAAAAATAACAACAATAAAGAGCATCTGTTGGATGTCCTTTTGTTCCTCTGATGTGTCATAAGGCCCAGAGCATCTCCTGAAAACCAGAATTCCCCCAATCAAGCACAAATCTGTCTGTCCATATGGGAGCCAGACAAAAGTGCAGCCCAATTCTAATTGAATGGCAATAAAATCTGCTTTTTAATGTACTTTGGAGTGACAGCTGTTTGTTACCTGGACTGCAAGCATTGCAGAACACACCTCTAATGGGGTTTTTTCCTCTTTTATTTACAAATATTTAGGGACTTTCAGCCTTTCCTGTATCAAACACGGGCACACCCGTGGGTTTTGGCCAATTTTTGCACTTTTCCTGTGGCTGAAGTGATGACATTCATCAGATTAAATCCCTTGCTCTCACAGCGGGTCTGTGATTTGTTCCTTGGCTAAAGGGAGCAACAAGTGGCTCTAAAGCGCAAATTATTCTCCATCCAGTCATCATCGTGGTGCTGGCCAGTTCAGCCACGGAGAAAAACACAACTCCCAGCTGGAAGTGGCCTTTTGATATTTCTGCTGCTTGAAGACTTCTGTCCATGCTCAAGTGAGGAAAAAAATCATCAGAGCTGTTTCCCTGGGTGGGTTCAGCCGTGCTGGGACACAAAATTATCCTTAATAACATCAACAACAGCCTCAGGTTGTGCGTGGGGAGGGTTGGGTTGGATATTTGGGAAAATTTCTTCCCCTAAAGGGTTGTCAAGCCCTGGAACTGGCAGCCCAAAGAGGGTGGAGAGATTTAAAATCCACAAGGTACTTGGGGCTTTCTGGGTTTCACCACCTTGCTCTGCCAAATTCTTCTTTTGTTCCTATTTTCAAATCCAGCTTTCTCTCCTTTTCCCAAATTTACTTATTAAGACCATCACATAATGATTCCAGTCATCTCCCCCCCTCAAAAATTTACCTCCACAGACATCAGTTTGATTTTTGAAGCCACCTCCATTACGGCTTTTCGAGCTGAAAAAGTCACTTTTTCCTTTCTGAGGTGAAAAAGGGTCACAATTATGCTGAGGCAGAAAATTCATAGAGAAAGAAACAAAAAGCGCCTGCCACCCCATTTATCTTCAAAACAATCAATTGCACTGTATCAATATTTCTTTAAAAATAAAAAGCTCTCTCGAATTATGACCTTCTGCTGTCTCATTGCTATTTCATGGCTGCCTCATAGCCTTGAGAAGAAAAAGGACAAAAAAAAGCAGCTCATTAAAGACAAATAGGTCGGGCCTCAGTTCCAGCAGCACAATCAGTTGCTCCAGCTCTTATTGTGACTAATAATCACATGATTGTGACTAATAATCACATTATTGTGAATGAAGAGGGGCGAGAGATGGGTGGTGAGCAGTGCAAAAAAACTGGCCATGTAAATATCAGTGGGTGCCAAAAAATAAATGCAAAAAGGGTATCAAATGGGAGAGAGAATTCTGTTTGAAAGGCCATTGGTAATTTTCTTCAGTTCAGATGGACAAATATTGATTAAAGCTCATTTCTAACATAATTAGAGAGAACTCCAGCAGCAGCTGCTCTCACACAGCCCAGGGGAGGGGAAACCACCCTGGGTTGGTCACTGGAAAATTTCCTTCACTTTCCCTTTGGAATGGGACAGAAAATGGTGCAGGGCTGGGAAGGATTCTGGGTGACAAAGGTGACATTTAGAGGGGATTGTGCCCAAGGTCACCCTCCAGTGGGTGTGAAACCTCCTAAAGGCTCCTCTGGGTTCATCTGGCCCAGGTTGGAAATGAAATATTCTGCCTGCAGTATTTCCCCACTTCCAGCCAGGCTGGGTCAGAAGTTACAGCTATCAAGGAAAACCCTGATTTTTTATCATTTTACCCACACAAAGAATATAACCAGCAACAGTGGGATGTTTAAAAGCTCCTCAGAACTCGCTAAAAAATGTAAATTTTGGGTGCCGCACGGGTGTTCTCTGCTCCGAACAGCTCCTACACTCAGGCAGGGGAAGAGATCCTGAATCCCTTCTGTTCCCATTCCCAGGACAAGAAATAAAACAATAATTTCCCAGATGAGAAATAAACAGTCAAGAGAATTCCTGCCACTGGAAACAAACTGGCAAAAAGGCATCCAACAACTGCCTTTTTTTTTTGCTAATTTTTCTTGACTGTTCAGTCACCATTCCACTCTGAATGCTAAAATAGATACATATTTAGCAGCTGCATTTTTCTGAAAATATGCTTGAATTTTCAATTTGGAGTGATTTTTCAATTAGAAATGTTGATTGATTAGGATTTTTATAATTACTCAAAGGTAACCTAATTGACAGCAGATAAACTGCAGTGTCTTTAAATGACCCATTTTCAGTTTACCAAGCAAATGTAAAATTTTCTTTGACAACTTGGCCTTTTCAAAGGCCATCAAATTCCCATTTTCTTTACTTTTACAAGATCAAACCATACATTTAAGAAATCCATTATTTGCATGTTTGAATTCAATTCAATTCTTTATTTCAAAGCAAAATAAAAACCAAACAAGAGGGAAAAGAAACCACAGTAGAAAGCCTGGGAATAAATATAGGTTTCATCAGATCAAAGGAATTCTGGAACAGAGCAACAATAAAAATAGAAAGACATAGGAATTTTATACATGCTGGAGTTCAGACCTGATTCAGTAAATTGCTAATTTTAATGGATAAAAAAGGCTATAAAATTTAATTTTTATTACAACTTTGCTCTCCAGCTGCCCGTGTCTCACACTGGTAAAAAAAGGCTTTCAAGAGCTTCTTATTTCCTTGCAAATTCTGACAATTCCCACCATTAAGTTTTGGGATTGTCACTGCATGAGGTGTGAGAGCTCTGGCATTGCACAGCTGAGTAAAAATCAATCCCAAATTGTCGGAATGAGTTTCTGTCCCAGCCCTGGTGCCCTGCCCTCACCATCCCCTCTGGGGGATGGCACTGCCACTTCATTCCCGTTTTGAAAACTGAAAAAAGGGAAAAGGAGGAAGCCTGAAAGCACCTGTGGCATTATTTGTGAGCTGTAGCTGTCAGAAGAGAGCTGGGGAAGCATTTCTGTGCATTACACACCCAAAAACTCAGCTTTGCTCAGGTCTCAGGTACCAGGAGTTACCACAGCATCACCTCACCTGCTGCTCTCCAGTTATTCCATGTTTTTCCTTTCCTTTCCTCTTGCAGCTCTCCGCTATCATTTGATAGCATCAAATTCAGGAATATTATGGATAAAAAGAGAAATCCTGGTTTTAGCTTGGCCTTCTCTGAGTTAAAAAAAGCAGTGACCCTTCTTTCCCAAGCTGCTGACAGGGGTGGAAGCAAAACCCAGCCAGGGCTGCAGAGGACTGGTGGCCTTTGGGACACTCCAACCAATCCAGGTCAGGGCTGGCTGTGTCTGAGCTCTCCTCAGAGTGATTTTTCACAGGAAAATCCAGTTCAGTTAAAACCAGACTCAACCCTGCCTCTTGTTTCCCCACTTTTCCCAAGTGGCATTTGCCCCTCGTGTCACCAACTGCTCCAAAGTCGCTGTCAGTGTCAGCCACCACACACAGCCAGGATGGAAGGCACACCTCAGGGTCATTAACAACAGGCTCCTTGATGACCTTGTTATTAATTAAGAGCTTCTTACCTCAGAAAGACCAAGGGCCTGCTCTCTGTGCTGCTCCAAAAGGATTCACTCACGGCTCAGGTGGGGTGTTGGGAGGGGAGGAAATGCTTTGTTGTGTGCAGCAGGTGCTGAGAATTGCCATAACCCAGGCCAAAGCAATAAGATTCTAATGAGCACTAACAAAGAGGCAAAAGCAATAAAAAAATAGGAGAAAATAATCTCTAGAGTAATCAAGCTGTGTTTAATATACCCAGAGAGCAGAGGACTTTATTGGATGGGGAGAAGGAGGGGGCAGGCAGGGAAAGGTGTGAGCACAGAGTGTGGGCTCAGTGTTTGCACTGAAAAACAGGAAAAACTCACTCTCAGGAGGCCTGGAAACCCAACATTCTGATAAAATGAATTTCCCAATACCAGCACACAACAGATTTGTGGTCCCCAAAGCCTCTGGTGTGAGCTGGCATAAACAAAAATAATTCAGTTCCCGCTGCTTGTCTCCTTTTGTGGTTTGTTCCCAACCAAACAAATTCCAGGAAGCTGAGCCCAGCCAGGTAGAAATGCACATCTTCAGAGCTGTGTCTGAAACCCTCCTGGTGAAAAACAAACAAACAGTGAGGAGGAACGAGGGGTGTTTGAAACAATTCCTGGTGAAAAAGAAACAGTGAGAGGGAAAAAGAAGGGTCTGAAACAATTCCTGGTGAAAAACAAACAGTGAGGAGGAACAAGGGGTGTCTGAAACATCTGGTGAAAAACAGTGAGGAGGGACAAGGGGTGTGTGGACAGGATTTGCATCCCTAAGATCCCTGTACAAACTGAAGTAGGGATTATTTGGGTAAAATATCTTTTACAATAATTATATTCTCCCTAAAATCAAGTCACTTCTGTTCCTGGTAGTAAAAGGGAAAATAGATTTAACAAGTGCTGCTCTCAAGCATAGGCACAACCCAAAACAACACTGATTCTCTCCAAGGGTTGTGGTGTCTCAGGATTTAAAAATATACAGAATCTCGGTGTAAAAATGTACAGAATCTCGAGAATTAAGCTTTTCTGTACATCTTTGAAAGGCTTCTCCACCTGAGAAAAGTTTGTTATTCAGGGGCCTGAATGGGATTTTCTGACAGGGAAACCACACAGAGGCTGGGCCAGCTCTAAACCCCTTGTGTTGCCAGTCTCACACTCTTACCTCTCTCACTGCTCTGTCCCAGGCATTTTGTGGTCCACACACCTTTAATTTTCCCTGGAAACCAACGCAGAACATGTGCACGACGTGTTCATCTTGAAGACAAACTCCAAAAACATGTTTATTTTTAAAAATCTCTGATTTATATATGCAGTGTGATTAGAAACTAGGTTGCAAAAATGGTCTGTGGGCTATGGGGACAGGTTTGAGTCCCAGGTTTTTAAATTCAACATTGCTGTGGCCCACAGGATGAATTCTGTGCCTTGTGTCCCTTCTTTGCACACCATGAACAAAGGTTCACTTTGTCCTTAAGGCAAATGTGAGCTGTCCACAGAGGTTCCCTGTAGGGTCATGGAATTATCAGTTCTTGAGGAGCACAGAGTGATTTTCAAATAAAGCCTCATCCAAACCTTATGGAAATCACTGGAGGTATTTCATGGATTTGAGCTGGGTTTGGATCATGACCTATAAGAAAAGATCCTAAATAATTCCAAAAGGGAGAAGCAGAGAGAGTCTTGTCTGCCTTTGCTCATTTTGTGACTCATATTTGCACCTCTGTGAGCAAACATTCTGAGGTCTCAAGCTGGCATTGAAATAAAACCACTTCCCCCTGCAAATCTAAACTGGTCCTTCTTTCTTGAAGCAGGAAATTAATTTGGTTTCTATGTTGCCTGCACGTCTTGAGCAGTGCTAGAAAAAACTACAGCAGACTTTCCACAGAACCTGGAATTGCTGCACCACCTGTTAGAAAAGTTACACATTTCTGTGGTAATTAATGTGCTTAATATTGAACATGAATCTGCTTCAAGCCTTCCTTTCAGCTCTGATTTCTCCAGGAATTCCTCAATGTGTTTTTGGCAATAACAACTAGAACAACAACAACAACAACATAAAGAAGTTACTGCACTCATTTAGTTCTCTGACTCCTGGCTGCAGCATAATGCAAGAAAACAGCTTTCACTCTGTGCTATTTTAGAGTTTTCCATATCAACTGCCTGCAAAAGTCTCTCAGATTTCTCCATCAGAGTTTTACGCCTTGAATAGATGCCTTCCTCAAAATTTCAGAGAGAAATCATGGAGCCCAGAACTTCTGGAAATCAAGATCTTTGTTTATCTTTGACTTTTCTGGCTAATTCCCCAGGTAAGGAACTGGAGCTGCCCTCATCCCTGCCAAAGCCAGCCAGGCAGTGCCACTGCTGTGCCACTGCTGTGCCACTGTCACCGTGCCAGCCCCGAATCCCTGCTGGGAATGCTGATTTCCTCATGGAAACGCCCAAATCCCAAATTCTATCTGAGCCAGAGGGGCAGATTCAAGCCCTTGCTCCCAATCCTATCAGCCTTACAAGCTGATTTTAGCTGGAAGGATGTGAAAAGAAACCCAGAGGGGGAATCTGAGTTCAGACAGTGACTGAACAGAGAGGACATGAAATTGCTTGGACAATTTTCTTAACTCTTAGGTCTTTGCCTCCGCTCGGTGAACTTTACTCTTGTGATTCAAAGTGCCATTAGACTGCCATTATCATTACAGCTGAATTGAATTCATAATTGAAGAATGATTTAGGAACTAAGTAGCTTGATGCGGTGACATATTTTACCCTAACAACGTCCAAACACACAAATGTACTCTGCGTACTCCTTTTCCAAGAAACTAGGCAAAAAAAAAATGATAGAAAAAATATTTAAAGAGAAATTAATCCACTGGAAAAAGCATTAAAATACACCGAAAGTAAATGTAATTGTTTTTAAACCCAATGTTTTTGTAAGATAAATTCAGCATTGGACAGGCTCTTTAAAAATCAATTTGCACTCGCTTCCTCTATAAAGATTTATCCCAGAGGAAAAAAAATCCATTAGTATTAAAGTGCTTAAAAACTTGGCAGACTATCTCCAAAGGCATCAATTTCTACTGCTAATTAACACTAATTATTCACTCAGCAGTTGTAAGTTGCATTTGGTCCCTGAGGGTAGACGAGAGATTTGTCTCTCTCCGTTCCGTGTGCTCGTTCCAAGAGATTTTCACATCCAGGCAACGCAATGGTGAGGGCTTGGAGATGTGCACAGCTTTCCTGTGCTGCTGCCAGGAGTGCAGCAGGAGTTTCTGCTGTGAAATAGAGTCCTTGTTGTCCCTGCTGCACAAAGGGTTTTAAATCTGTTTCTCTGTGATTTAGACTGGACCCCACACGTTCTCTCAGTGCCCCAAGGGTTTAATTTGGGGTTTTGATGGATCGGGCTTGAAGGTGCAACCTGGCTTTTAACAGCTCTGCAAAACTCTGAGGTTATTGATGACCACAGTCCCTAGAGAGCCCTTCCCTTCCCTTCCCTTCCCTTCCCTTCCCTTCCCTTCCCTTCCCTTCCCTTCCCTTCCCATCCCATCCCATCCCCACTTGGATTTGAGCCCATTCCAGACCCCCATCTCCCAAGGAACTCCCTCCTTCCATCCCCCTGAGCAGCAAATAAGCCAGGGCATCACCTGGAGAAGATTCAACTCCTTTCCCCTAAGGCGATCCAAGACAAAAATCAGAAAAGAAAAAAAACATTTCAGGGAATTACATTTATTTAGAAGCAGTAAATAATTTATTCTCCTCATGTTACCCCAGATGGATTAAATGAGTGTTCCCTAATCTAAAAGTTTGTCTTTTTGATGCCAAATTGAACTGAAATGAATATTTTATTCCCCTTCCCTCCTCCTCCAAAAAAATTAAAAAATAAAAGTGAGAATAAATTAACTGACCCTCTGCATTCTGGGAATAAAAGAGTGGGGTTAAATGTCCAAATTCCTCAGGATGCTTTTTAAAATACCTCTCATACTTTGTTTCATAGACAATGTCCAGCTAAAATAAATTGTCAAAAAAATTAAAAATTTCTAGTTTCTTGATACAAGAAGGAAAGAAAAGCTGCAGAGAGGAATATTAATGCAGCACAACACCCCCTGTGCCCAAGAACAAAAGATAGATAAAGACAGATGCTCGTGTGAGAGAGAAGCAATAAAGGGTCAGTAATAAAAGAAATATATCACTTGTAGAATTGACTGGGCTTTACTGGAGATTTATAATCCATTCTAACTGCAGTACAGTAATTTGTGACTCCTGCAGACACCCTGCCTACCAGACCTGGTATTTTTGGTATCTCTAAACTGTGGGCTTCTGGCTCTTCCCTTTTCTTTGCAATAATATTCCTGGCACTGGAATTTTTTTTCCTTTTACGCCATAAAAAAGTAGCCAGAAGGGGTTAAGTGGCTCTCCCTGAAATCGCCCAGTGAGTCAGAAAGTGAATTTGTCTGATTTCCTGAGGCTCCTCACTCCTGACATCACAGATTCCAGGCTGCTCCGGGATCCATGGATCCGTCCTGTCCTGCCCTGGGCATCCAGAACACCCTGCCCAGAAAAAGGAGCTGATTTTGAACTCCTGGCACTTCTTCTCAGTCATGTCTGGGCATTATGTTAAAGCTGCAATTCATGGCTTAGTCATTGGTTTAAGTGCTCACAGAGCCTGGCTTTAATAAGAAAATGAACAAATAAAATGGAGGTGAAGGAGCAGGGAAATGTCACAATTTCCAGTAAATGCTAACATTTAATTCCTCAGCGTAACTCACAGCACCCTGCAGAAACAGGGGTTGCATGAAGACATTGCCTTCAGGTGGGATTTGCAAAGGAAGAGTTTGAAGAATCCAATGTCTCTGCTTAAAAAAGCTCAGTTTTTGGATTGTTTTGGGGGTTTTGTGGGGTTTTTTTTTTGCTTTGGTTTATTTGCTTGTTTTTTATTTTCCTCTCTTTACCTCTCAGTCGCTCGACAAAATTTTTTTTCGAATAATCTTTGTTTTGCTTTTCCTCTTGACTCCCAGGGAAGCAAGTCTTGCCTTGTTAAAGAGTAATTATGATGTTCTATTAATCATTTCATTAATAGGAAAGGACCATAAGTGACTCTTGAGGGTTTTGAAAGTCCATATTGAGAGCAGGGAATTTGGAATAATAATCCCCTACAGATATCTCTTTTTTTTTTTTCTGCATTCTGAGGAACTTTTATTTAATTAAAAGGACCCTGTATTTCTGTTTCTGGTCAGTATGAATAAATTAGGGTGATTAAATTTAAAACACTGCATTAGTTGGAGTGCCAGTTCCACTGTTGCCAACTGGAAGTAGGAATCTGCTAAAAATAGAAATCAGCCATAGGAAGTTCTTCTTCAGTTGTGTTTGCAGCTTCTTTTTTGCAAGATTTTACTTTTCTCTAGGAACTTAATTTGTTATTTTTTTCTGGAAGGTAGACTTCTGTATGTTTTGCCTGCCCAAGAAATAAAAAAAATAAAATAAAAATTTAAAATACAATAATAAAAAGGTTTTTTTAAACAATCTTGCCTCCTGCTCTATATAGAGCAATCTGAAGGATTTAGCAAAGGACCAAGCTTAGAGAAGTAATGAAATTTCACACAAAGTAGGATCCTTTAAAAAATAAATGAGAAGTTCAAAGTACTGCAATCAGAATATGTTTACAGAAGAATTTCATTAATTTGGATCTGTGTGAAAACAAAAAAGGGAATCCATTTATCCAAATGGAAACCAGTCCCACTCTCAGACTACGAAAAAAGATTGAAAGGCTTCAGCTGACTTTACCAGACTTGGACTTCTGCCCTTAAATCCCAAAAATGCTCCCTGCAGCCCTTTTTTCTTGGAAGTTCATAATGGCCAGTGATAGTGGATTAAAACTGTTTTTTTTTAAATTTCCACTGAATTCATGGAAGAAAAAGAAGCTACAATTCTGACAAAACAACTGTGTTTACACCGAATCTACAAAGAGCTGTCACAACAACCTCCATCGTGTCATTATATGGAATTAAACTCCTCTGTGAGACTCCTAAAATTTTAACAGTGGCCTAAATTTGAGAGTAAAAACAATCCAAATCAGCAGAGAATTCTTCAGGGAGATTCTAAACCATGAAAGAGGTAATTCGGGAGAGAGCCCAAGTGCCAATACGAGCAGCATTTCATTGGGCTCAGTGATGAGCTCTACATGTGAGGAAAGGTGTTAATGAGGACCAGCAAAAGCTAAAAACTCATCTTTGAATTGTTTTATTGTAAAGCTGACTCCAAATCATCCTCCTCCCCTTTCCTCCTTTGTTTTTGTGCCATTTTATGAACAAACGGCAACAAACGACCAATTTTAGCTCTGTGGCAACAGAAACAAATTAAATATTTTTTTCCCTTGGCTGCCAAACAGGAAACCAGTCCATCCCCAGGGAAAAAAAGCATTTTCACAAAGATTACACCAATGATCTCAGACTTGAATCCAAGGAAATTCTCTTTATTGCAGGGCCTTGCTGGTGCCACCAGCCTGGGACAGGCCACCACGCTCCAGTGTCACACCAATGATCTCAGACTTGACTCCAAGGAATTTCTCTTTATTGCAGGGCCTTGCTGGTGCCACCAGCCTGGGACAGGCTCTGTTGTCACCCTGCTCTCAGGAGGGAGCAGCTGCTGGCAGCAAACACCTGGGAATGGGCCCAGGGCTCACCTGAGCTCATCCATATTAATGCCTCATTCCCACACAGCAAAACTTTGGTGCTTCCTCAAAACGCCCTGGGTGTCAGCAGCCCCTAAACCTTGACAGGTAGTTCACCCCAAACATTTATTACTTTCAGACAGAGAAAATGCTCCCCTGTGTCTTTATTTCAATTTAAATTCCATTTGTGCTCTTTTGTCAAATTTTCCACGTCGAGCTATGAATAATGCTGACATTAGCTCTGCCATTACAAGGTTTGAGCTCTTTAATTAAGTTCCCTTATTCCACTTTTTTTTTTTTCCTGAGGTTAAGGTTTTTAACTAGTCCTCTTTGTTTTCAAGCTGAAGGCAAAAATGTCATTTCTTTGCTGTCATGTTCCTCTTCTTTTTCCAAGCACCCCAGGGTTCCTTTCCAAGGCATTGCCTGGAATGGCCTGCTCTGACTGAGGGCCACCCACTGCACATGACAGCCACCAAGAATTTCCCCCAGGATTCAGATCTCCCCTTGGATTTGTTTCATTTTGGGTATGAATCCTACAAAATATCCTCCTTCCTGCCTGCCTAAAACCAGCTCTGATTTCAGGACGTCCTTTTCAATTGCTGTCCCAAACCACCAGGATGCTACAGGACATGAACTCCTGGATTTGATTTGTTCCTTTTGTTTTCCCCACCACTTCTGTCTCTCCTGCCCACAAACACTGAAAATTTTCGCCTGGGTTTCAAGGAAAGAGAAGTGCCAGGAACTATTATGGTGTTTCTGGGTTTTACTTTTAATTAGTGAGAGCCAGCTGCAGCTTGAGAAGCACCAGTAACGATTCTCCTCCTGGGTCCATCACCACATGCTCTTCAGGAGTTTTGAGAAGGGCCCATTTATGAGCTCACCCCTAAAATATGCAAGTCCTGTTTCTCCTCTGGGGCAGAGAAACTGAACCTTGGCTGGGAAGTGCCCAGGGCTGAGGAGGAAGGAGTGATCCTGAAGGGGAAACTCTGCATCCCAAACTTCTCAGCTTCACCCCCTCGGAAATAGAGCACCCCTGGAAACACCAGCCCCATCTGCTGTCTCAACACAAGGATGAATTCCTTCCTTCTGCCTTTTTTTTTTTTTTCCCTGGGAGTGAATTTTTTGAAGCTCTTAGAACAAATCACTCTTGTCACAGGGAGATTTCTCAAGGACACCTTAAGATGTAGACAGCGAGACATTCGTGTCTCAGTGTGCGGGGAGTAATGCATGAAAATCTCTTTTTATGAAGGATATAAGGGAGTCATTTAACTGCTCTGTCCATGAGCTCTGGCAAGACATTCCTTAACCCCCCAGCGCTTTATATCTTGGGAAGTGATGCTAAGACAAGATAATGTCCAGCCTGTAAAAGATTTGATGATAATGATTCTAAATGCTGGGTGTGAAGAGCAAACTCCTTAGGCTATTTTCGAAGTTTTAAATAGATCTGGGGGGAGGGAAGGGGGATGGATAAACTGTACCATCCATTGTTTTTATAATGGCAAAATTACCGAAGAGACGTTGGGTTCAGCGTGCAGGAAAGATGTGATACCAAAAATCAAATTGCGCTGTATTGTCTGTTTCAAAGCAACTTCTGGAGCGGAAATTAATTTCCCACTTCTGTTAAGAGGACCCCTGACAGTTTGAGAGAAGAGGGGGAAAATAAAGTGTAAAATGAGCTGCTAAACTCCCTCAAACAGGCATTAACAGTAATGCTGAGGGACAAGCCATGTTCTCCAGTAGAACCAAGGCAGCTGAAGGTGTGGTGTCACCCCTTGGGTGGCTGCTGCCCCCAGGATGGGTGTCCCAAGGGGTGACACAAACCACAGGAAGCATTTGTAGCCAGCTGGAAAAGCCAGGTGGGAACAAGGAGTCTGTCTGTGGAAATCCATTGGTATTTATTCCACCCTAATCCTGCTCCTCACCTGCCAGGACAGGAAATAAATCCAAGGAGGAATAAACGCAGGCTGTGGGTTCCCTCTGAGGAAACAGGGGATGGGTTAACCTCCTTTTTTTGTGACTGTGACTGGAGCTGTGGCAGCACCTCCAGAATTGCTCCCACAATTCTGGGAAACAGCTGGATTTGGCCCTTCACAAATAAATAATCAAATAAATAAATAACCTGTCCTCCACGAGGAGGTGCCTGTTTGGAGAAACATTCTGAGGAAAAATTATGGACCAGAAAGGAGACACAGAGCTGCCACAGTGGTGTTAAACTGGTAAGTGATGGTAGAGCAGCTGGGTTTGGCTCCCTCAGCATCCCAAAAACTCCGTCCCTGTGTGTTTGGACAGAAGCTGTTCCATGCAATTCTTCCTTGGACACACCTAAAAGAAGAAGAAGACACTTTTAATGCGAGTGTGATTCCAGTTTCACATTCCCACCAAGCTGGAGAGGTGTCCTGTGATACTCAGCCAGGATTTATGGACCTTTTAAAGGACAAAATGAAGTGCCTGGAATTAAACTGCATCCCTGAGAAAATAAATGTATGCAATGTTTGCAGTGGAGAAGAGGAAAGCAGCTCCCCAGCAGTGAGGGGAGAGGGCTCAGCATGGGAGGAGGTTGGACACAAACCATCCCCACACAGTCATTTTTTCCCAAGCAAGGCCACTTCTTAAGCTGTGCTTTATTGTGTCACCTTTTCTGACTCTTTACTACAAAAACAGCCTCTTTTTTTTTTTCTTTTCCCCTTCTTTCCCCCTCTTTTCTCCCTCTTTTCTTCCTTTTTCCCTTTTTTCTCCTCCTTTTCTCCCTCTTTTCTCTTTCTTTTTCCCTTTTTACTCCTCCTTTTCCCCTTTTTTCTCCTTCTTTTCTCCTCCTCTTTTCCCCTTCTTTTCTCCTCCTTTTTTCCCCTTCTTTTCTCCTCCTTTTCCCCCTTCTTTTCTCCTCCTTTTTCCCCTTCTTTTCTCCTCCTTTTTCCCCTTCTTTTCTCCTCCTTTTTCCCGCCTTTTTTCCATTCTTTTCTCCTCCTTTTTTCCATTCTTTTCTCCTCTTTTTTTCCCTTCTTTTCTCCTCCTTCATTTCCCCTTCTTCTTTCCCCTTTTTTTCTCCTTCTTTTCCCCCTTTTTCCCCCCTTCTTTTCTCCTTCCCTTCTTCCCCCTCATTCTGTAAAACTGCATCTGGCAATACCAAACCCCACAGGTGAATTTCAGTTGCTGGAGCTCTCTAGCCCCTCAGCTCCTCTGGGCTATGCAGGGCTGATGTGGCACCGAGCGCTGCTCGCAGCAGAGTGGGCAATCCTTTCATGCAGCTGCTCACAGAAAATGTTTACCCTCTGTGCGATTTGCTTGTAAAGGAAATTTCCTCGGATGCAGAAAAGAGCTCTGGCTTTCACTTTCTGCTGGCAACAGGGGGACCACGGTGTCTTCTTGGAGAGGAAACCAGGGAAATCACCAACAGCAGCGCAGGGCGGTGTGGGCAGGGAAAGAGAGACAGGGAGGAGGGACCTGCAGAAGGAGAGGTCTGGAAAAAAAACAGAATAAGAGAGGAGACTCCAAACAAGTTTTAGATAGAAAGGAAAAAAAAATCAAGGTATGAAGGAGGAGTGTGTTGAGATTGAGGCAGCCCAGGAAGCTGCTGGACATTGCTGAGTGCACCTGAAAAGCCACCAGGTCTGAGAGCTGTGAATGCAGGGGTGGATTTTTCACCTCGCTGCTGTCTCACCTGAACCTTTCCTCTGTTTCTAAAGGCTCACAGTTCCAGGCTCCCTCTGCCCAGTCCTAGCTCAGGATTTGGAAAGCCCTTTTGGAGCTCATGAAGGACAAGAGGCAAAGAGACCCAAGGCAGAGCCCGTCCCCCCATGACAAGTCATGAAATTAATTATAATTTTAAAAAATGCCTCAGGAAGTCCAACTGGTTTAAAACCAGCAAGAACTCCCTTCCCAGCACAAGCTGATAAAAATAAATTCAAATGTGTCAGAGGGCACAGAGCTCTGCCCTCAGCCATGGGCACCCCAGCCTGGGGCTGTTCCAGAGCCTTCTCCCCATCCCAAATCAGCACAGGCAGCTCTTGCTCAGCTTCTCCAGTCAATCAGGGATGCACAGAATCCCTACAGATGCAGGCACATTGTATTTGAAAGTCAAATTGCCCCAGCAAGACAACACAAACCAGAAACATTAACAAATCTCATTTCTTCACATCCCCCCTCTAATCGAGAGCCTGAATAATTTACTGGGGGTTGGCAGCTCTTGATTACATCCTTGTACCCTTTTAAGTGGCCTGAATGAAATTTTGAGGTGTTTAAGCAGCAGGCAGAGATGGCACATCCTGGTGTTGTGCTTGTGCAGGAAATACCGCTGAAAATGCCAGATTTTAGCAGACACAAGTCAGGTTTTCCAGCATTTTTCTGCCAGGGCACTGGAATTCCTGGATGCTCCTGGGCCCAAGGATGAAGCTGCTGAGGGGAGTGAGGATTGCAGGGCTCAGCCATCACCAAATTGGATTAATATCAGTTATTAAATCATGACAAGCTGGCTATGTGTCAGTTTATTTGGTTGGTGGGTATAACAACAGCACATAGCCTAATAAATGATGAATTTTATGGAAAGGCAGGGCTTGAAGGACAATCTCTGTATCATGAGTTATTCAGTCTTCTTTCCCTGCCTAACGATGTGAGAGTCTGTGGTATGACATTAATGAAATCTTTACAATTACTCTTTGTAGAACTTTAGACTGTGGGTAAATTAGAAAGAAATCTTGGGGATACTGAGCTTGGCTGGAAATGTCATTAAAAAATTTAAAATATTTTGAAATTGCATTTTTCTATTGTAAAACTAAGCAGATTTCCTTGTGGTATTTCTAACCCACATTACTGGAAAGTTAATCTGACACTTTTTTTTTTTTGTGCTTTTTTTATTCCCTCCTATACAGGAGACCCATTAAATAGGGTGAAAGAAGTGCTGCTTTCAGCAGGTGAATTTCACTTTCCAGCTTCAAACCCAGGGAACACAGAGGAGGTTGCAAATGCTAAGCAGCTCCCAAAAATAGGTGCCTTGCCCTTCACAGAAGGAGGAACCAGAGGATGGGGAGGGAGGGAATGCTGGCAAGATCTCTGAGCAGCTCTAAACCTCTTCTCCCAGATCCATCTCACACTCCAGGAGGAGTCTGGTTCCTATTTTATCTTCCTCACCAGGTCACATATCCATAACACAAGCTTGGGGATTTCTGTAATTTAAATTGTCCTGCTTAAAAGGGAAATGCAGAATGTGGTCGATATTTTTCACCCTGTTAGAAATGGAATCACAAATAAATCATTGGGATGTGACAGGCCCAGAGCAAATGGGAAAAATATTCTCTTCTCCCCATTATGCCTAAAATTTACAGGGTTTTAATGAATTAATGAAATGGAGGCACAGGCACTGCAGGCTTCTAAAGGAACTGCAGGAATATGAGAATGTTTTGCCCTTGTTATTATTGCCTATTGATTAACAATGGGAGAATTTGGGCTAAAAAAATCCCCCAAAGATCTCTGGAAATCACAGAGAATCGATGCCTCCTACAGCTGCTCCACAGAGCTGAACTGTGGGTAGAATAAAATTCTAACAGCAACCAAATGCACTCCAAGATGTGCATAAATTGCCATTGAAAAATAAATTCTAGAATAGGGAGAGAAATTTAAAACTACAAAGAAACTTTTGGGGATTGTTTTTCATCTCATTTTGCTGAGGCCCAACCTCTTCACACACTGAATTAATACTTGGTGTCAGTGCAGCCTTGCACATTGTAGTTTCTTTATAATTTGCCCTCTTGGAGCACCTTTCATTGAATGGCTTCAAGGATCATTATTGAAACGAGGCTGCACAGCTGTGGAGATGATAGAAGTTAAGAATATGAAAAAAAATTTAAAAATACTTTAGTTTTGTTTCTCATTATCCTAATCATTTTGGGGCTTCTTTTAAAAAAGGAGGATGTGCTTCATTAACAGGAAACTGAAAGGATTCGCAAAAAAACCCCAGAATCTCTTGCTAATATATGAAAAAAAAAGTAATTGCCAAAGAAATCCCAACAGCAACCAAAAGAAACAATCATAAAAACTTCTATGAGAGAACCTTTTCAAACTGCCCAAAGGGTTATTCCCATTTAGCACTAAGTAGGGTCCTTCAAATTATAAATTGCACACATGAGGTTAACCCTGGAAATCTGATTTAGTTATTAGAAAAATGATTTAGTTATTACCTTTTCCTTACACAGAGTAAATGAAAAGAGATCCAGAGAAGCGGAGGAGAAATGAATCCATCAGAGACTGGAGCGTGAAACGCTGACATTTCAACTCAATTTTGCAAATAAGAGGAATGTTTTGGGGAAGGGAGGAATTGAGGAGGGAGTGCTGGAGAAAGGGAGGAGTTCATCATACACCCCAAGGCTGGGCAGGTGCAGGACGCTGCTCTCCCTCTCCAGCTGGGCTTAGTCAGGTTAAACTGAGCTCAGTTAGGCCAGCCAGTGGTGGAATTCTTTAAATAATGCCCCAGAAATCCAAGCAGCGTCCAGAGAGCTCTCACTCACCTGAACTGCAGGATAATGCACCGTGGGCTGGGCAAGGCCAGGCTGGGCTGAAGAACCCCTTGAACTCCACAATTCCTGCAGCACACCCAGCACACCCTCAGTTTGGGGAGCAAAACTCTTCACTGGCTGAATTCAGAAATTATTTTAATGATTTTTTTTTTTTTTTGGCCCCAAGCCCAACCTTGCAGACCTATTTTCAGAATTCCTAGGCCAATAAAGTGGAAGGTTTGCTGCAGGTTCCTCAGCACCTCGGGGCTCCCCCTGAGCTCTTGCCTTGCTTCTGCTCCTGCTGTGGAACAGAAACACCGAGGTTTTGTGTCCTCCACAGGCTCTGCCTTCCAACCCAGCCCTTGCAGCACTGACACCTCAGAGACTGGCACAGAGAGCACACCAGGGTGGTGAATTTGTCACTGCAATCTCCTCACAAATACCTCAACTGGAGAGAAAATTTGCAGAATGTAATCAGAGACTGGGGAGGAACCCGGAGCCTGAGAGGGTGAAGCCCAATCTGCAAGCAGAGCAGCAGAGGCCCAGAGTGCTGAGTGCTCTGTTCCCTGCTGGGGCTCTGATCTGCCCGCAGCCCTTTCCTGAGCATCATCAGGAGCACAGATATTCCTTCCTGCTGCTGAATGGCACCTGGTTCATCCTTCAGAATAACAACCAGCGTTCAAAAAACTTCCAAAGCATCCCAAAACTCCTCTCACAAAAACCTCTCTCAGGAGATTCCCCAGGAGTGGCCCCTGTGACAGAGATCCTGCCAGCAGCAGCTGCTCCCCCTCTCCCGGCTCCCTCAGAGTGGAAGTTGAGCATCAGAACTGCTCCCACCAATCAGGGATAATGATCGAGGCATCATTAAGGTGCCACAAGTGCCATTTGGCACTTTTCAACAACAAGCAATTTGTTTGAACACTGTTTTTTTCCCAGCTCCATAAAACTCCTGTCCTTCCCTGGCAGAACAAGGCCCAGAAATGTCAGAGTGAGCTCTCCAAACAATTCCCTTCAACCTGGCCCTGGGAGCAGCGAGGATTCTGGTGGAGGAATGAGGCTGGTTCTCTGTGTTTGCAGCCCGAGTGCAGTGAGGATTCTGGTGGAGGAATGAGGTTGATTCTCTGTGTTTGCAGCCCGAGTGCAGTGAGGTTTCTGGTGGAGGAATGAGGTTGGTTCTCTGTGTTTGCAGCCCGAGTGCAGTGAGGATTCTGGTGGAGGAATGAGGTTGGTTCTCTGTGTTTGCAGCCCCAGTGACAGATCTGTGCTGGAGCAGCCTGGAGTGCTGTCACTGAGTTTTCTGTAGCAGCTGCTTGGAGAAGATTCCAGTGAAACGAGATCAAACCCCAAATAAGTCGGGCAATTAGAATGAAACCATTGTTTCCTCTCAATCCCAGAGCAATAATAAACTCAATCAAGCAATCAAATGGTGTTGCACGCTGAGGTGGCTTTGGTGACAACATCCTGTGCCAGGTTAGGGGAGGCCAGGGCACTTGGAGGGTTTGCTGACCCACCTGCTCAGGTGACATCAGCACCAGGCCAGGCCACCCTCTGCCACATCCTCTGCCACATCTGGTTCCTGTTTTGTCTTCTTGTCCAGGTCACACATCCATAGCACACAGACTTGGGGATTTCTGTGGTCTCAATTGCCCTTGTACCTAAAAGGGAAATGGGGATGTGGTGGATATTTTTGTTTGCCCTGCTAGAAATGGAACTGTGCAAACACAAAAATGCCTAGCACGTGATGTTTTTGGCCCAGTGGTGCAAGTCCTACAGGTGATGGAGGGAACATGAGGTATGGAAAGAGTCTGTGAACAGAAATATGAGAAATACCATGCCAGAAAATAGAGAAAATACAAGATTTTTGATGCCTAAGGGGGCTGGTGATCCTTTCTTTGTCTTTTTGTCGGTGGAAAGTGATTGACAACTGTCCTCAAATCCAGTACAAGATCTGCAGCTTCTGATGTTTTGCAGGGGGAATAGACAGGAACAAAAGCAATTAGGTGTCACTGCAAGAGTCCTTTTCCTCTCATTAAATGTATCCAGGGAAAAGCAGAAAAAGAACTGCCTGCTTTGCAAAGGAGATTTTATTTCTCCCTTCCTTCACAAACTGTTTGGTTCCTGTGGCTTTTCTTTTAAATTCCCAGTGCTCAGCTGACTTCAGCTCAAAGAGTACAGATTTACACTGAATTTCCTGAAATTAGCATGCCCCAAAAGTCATTCTAAACAAGAATTGTGGAATTTTACAAGCAGGAAAGCCTGAGAGACAGAAGGGTTCTTTCAGCAAAACAAATGCTTCTATTTTTGCTTTAATTGGTCAGGAAAAAAGAAAGGAAACAAAGTGCAAGGAGGGTTCAACAGCTTTTGATTTAAATCTTATTTTTATGAGGTTTTTTTTTATGCAGCAGGGAAAGAAACTTGGAAGTGCCTTCAAGTCGGAGGGCTTAAATTCTTTCCAAGAGCGTGTTCAGTAGAGTCCATCAGAATATCAAACCTCAGAAAGAATGGATATCTTGCAAGAGTTTGTGAGAACAGGCTCAGGTGAAATCTCAACTATTCCAGCAAATCACCAAAAATTTTTGGAAAAATGTAAGAGAGGAAATGTCGAGCCCAGGTGAAATGACTCAGCCAGAGCTTGTTTGCTCAGCATTAAAAAATTGAAAAGGAACTTATCTGATAAAGAATTAAAGCAGTCGTGAGTCACCCCTGTGGAAGAAAGATTTGCCAGACAAACCTAATTTCATATCCTGGTAGAATTACAAGTGCCGTTTATGGAGGTAAAACACTTCAATTCCTATAAAAGTAATGTTACAGCAGAGCAATTTACAAGATTCTGTTTAAATTTAGTATTGTATCTTCATATAAACATTAAGTGCATCAATAACCAGCCATATGGCAGATTTTACAAACCTGTTTGCAGGGAAAGTTGTCATGGAAAAATGGAATTTTAGTGCATCGCTGCCTCCTAGAACTCAATCTTTCCATCAGTGATCCAGAATTAAACATAAAATCACTACTGAGAAAAGCAGTGGCTGCTGTAGCTGCTGCTTGAGAGAAAAATTGGTAAAAAAACCTGAAAAAACTGCCTGGTAAATTGGGGGAATTCAAGCAAAGGACACAGGGAAATGCAGCAAAGACAAGGAATGCTGGTCATGCCTATCCCCCATCACACAAAGGATTTATAACCTGGAAATAAACGACTCCAGAAAGATATGCTGCTGGGAGCTGAGTGGATGCATTTCCAGGATGATGCTGCAACAAAAAAGCACTAATGAAATCTTTCTATAAACAGAGGCAAAGAAACAGAAATGTGATTTTTATCTCCTCCCCGACACTCCAGAGCCTGACAGAGAAACCCTTGCACTCAAATAAGTGCTTTACAATGGGGGTGCTTAAAGGCTCACTCCATTTACCTTATCGTGGAGAAGAATAGAGGTGTCTCAGGATGGAGGAGGAGATAAAAACGCCTCGTCCTGGAGTTTTTATTTCATCTGGCAGAGTAAAAGACAGGAAGATAAGAGAATGGAACAGAGGCCCGAGAAAGTCAAACAGGTTTCTTTTTTCACACTCAGTCTGGATGTGCCTGCTCAGAAGGGGCTCTAGTAAAACACTCCTCAGCCAGAGCAGCGTAGGAGAAGCCCAGGATATTTTGTTTTCATGTAAAGTTTGGATCAGCAGAGGCCAGGTCAGGAACATCCACCCTGCTCACCTTTCTCGCAAAGGCTGCAAACAGAGTTCCCTTTAGGGATGGACGCTGCTCCAGCAGCCAAAACCAGCCTGCAGTATCTGTGCCTGAAAGTGGAGTGTGGAGTGTGTGATGGTTTAGGGCCACGCAGTCCCAAAAATTAAATTTCCAGCGAACAGAAACCCCTCATAAAAATGGCAAGGGCGGTATTTTTGTCTTAAGCCCCTGTTCAAGGCCTTTCTCATCTCATAAATGCCTTGTTTTCCTAATTAAAGATTTTCTTGTCCCCTGCAATGAGGTGGCTTCCACTCCTGCTCTGCCAGTGCTCTCTTTTTTGGCTGAGGGCTAAAATTTGGGGAGACAAGGATCCTTCTCCCTGCCAAGGCTCATGGACATGAAATCCAGGAGGAGACTGTCCCATGTTCCCTTCATTTCTTTTTTCAGCTTCAAAAGGGAGGCAGCACAAGAGCCTTTGGATTTGGGGTAATGGTCAGTGGAAGCAGAGCATCCGAAAAGGAGCTCAGGGCTGGGTGACATCAATCTTCACATTTTTGGGGGAGAACTAGAATATTTAAGAATTGATTTTGCTTTTTGTAAAAATTTAAGACAATACAGAGGTTTGCTTGTACCAAGGACATCACAGCTGGGAAAAAGCCACAAAACCCCATGTTTAACACCAGGTTGTTTCATGGCCCTTATTGAGAGTTATCCTTTTAAAAGAGAATTTAGGGGAATGAAATCTGCTGGCAAGGAGAGGGGCCTTCATCAATTAGGGCCATTGCATGAACAGATGTGAAGAGACAGATTGTAGCTGCTGCTGCACACCAAAAAAAAGTAACAAAAAAATAAAAGAAAGAAAAAGGAAAGGAAAGGAAAGGAAAGGAAAGGAAAGGAAAGGAAAGGAA